>CAEFZX010012318.1:0-54443 GCA_903066825.1 Alfaro cultratus | reverse complement strand
TAATCTAATAATCCCTTAGATTAACCTTCAAACAGCAGAGATGAAACTTTGAGTTCTAGTCAGTAGTTCTCTGTTCTCCAAACATCAGAGAGAAAAATAAGAAACAAACAGGAAAGTTCCTGAAGACAAAGTTCAAGTAGAAAACAAAGAAAACTTACAGTTTGTTCAAATGATCCAAACAGTTGAAGAAGAAAATCTGAACAACAAACTGAGACCCAACAGAACCGCAGTAGAACCAGACTGGTACCACAACTGAACAGGTGAGTTTAAACTGAAAGTTTTAATTAACAAGGAGAAATGAACCCAAACTGGTTTAACTGGTACTGACTGGGAGTCAAAGGAAAATTTATCTGCTGACGTCTGAAGACATTAATTCTTCTCATAACTCCCAGTTTGAACACAAAGACTTTGCTCCTTTTATTTTGCTGATCCAGGTTCTGTTCAGCTCTAAGAAACCAGAACCTGTTTTAACTTGGTACCAACTGGACTCTTCAATGATGGGGAATTTATCTTCCTCTGATGGTGAAGCTACAATCTGCCTGATTTCTGATTATTAAACCCAGATTAAGCTGTTTTTAAATGATCCAAATATATCAGTGATGATATAAAGTGATCAGAACCAGAACCAGTTCTAAGATTTCATTCATCAGGATGTGAATAAAAGATCATCTGTTCCTCAGCAGCTCTTGAAATGAGTTCAATGAAACAGCAGTAAACATTATATTGAATCATAATTTATTGAAATGAATCAGAACCAAAATGCTGAAGCATTGAGAGAAAAACTAAGTCCATCCTTTCTGCTGCCACAGCAGGTCAAAGGTCATCAGCTTCAAGGAGCTGCTGGTCAGATGGAAATCTTTACTTTAGCTATTTTTATCCCTTTGACTCTAAATAACAAAAAGTTTATGGTTTAATGCAATTATGGCATCAAAGAAACATCAAAACAAAAATAAGAAGCAAAAATCTATTAAAAATATAAACTAAGAAAATAATCTGAAAAATGAAACAAAGGAACAAACTCAACTCTAGTCCTTAATATCACCACACTACTGCTGCTGAACCCACACAGAAAAGTACCGTCGCCTAGCAACCTCTCAGCCAATAGAATCAAAGTGTTATATTGGATTATATAACATATAAAACACAACATACGTAAATAAATGGATTAGAAAATGTCTCTTTTTCTATGATCTCTAAAAAACAATAATTCTTTGTATGTGAAGGAATATTCAAGAATATATTGAAATATCACCAAAATATACCACACTTCAAGTTTGCCTACAAACTTAGCTGGGAATCCTTGAAGATGTTTGTGTGTGTTGGGCTCATACGAGCATTCAGTATTGGTCTGCAACTCTGCACTGATGCAATGTTAAAGTTGGAGCTCCTGGGTGTGGGGTGTGGGGGGTAACTGGGTTACTGCTGCCCCAACAACTCCTTCCCATTTTCCTACAACTGTATCTACCTGCAGCCACAGGAAACATGGCTTGTTGTCCACATCTGAAGCAGTGATGACAGATATCACCCATCCCAGCTTCTCTGCATGCTTGGCATTCATTACTCCTCACAGATCTGCCATTAAACTGTAAATATTTTCAGAACTGCAAAGTGATATTTAATCTAGCCATCCACAGTGAGAAACCTGAATTATGTGCCAACTTTAAATGTATAGATTTCATTGACAGGATGGTGCAACTGGCCAAGACAACAAATGCAGAAAATAAAAAAATTCTTTAATATGTACCATTAGAAATGGTATAAATTGCTTCTCAGATTAGACAACTCCAACTGGGGGATGTATGGGACAAGAATTTTCCTTCAAAACATGGAACAGAGAAAATGTTAAAATAATTTGATGTTATTCATAGTTTTCCACCACTACTCTAGACCTGGAAATGTAAGTTTGACATCTTTTTAATATTTTAAGAACCATAAGTAGATTTGGTAAGGAAGTAAACCAGAAAGTCTTTACGCTTTTCTTGTGATAGCGACTTGGATATTTGACTCATTTCACTCAGAAATTAGATAAATTAAAAACAAAAATAGATTCAAAGGGATTTCTGAACACTGATGTTTTATTTCAAAACCTCTTTGTGAATCAGTTCCTTCAGATACAGATCATTTCATTCTCCTTCACTGTACAAGGCTATAAAAAGTTCACAGCAACAGCACAAACATACAAAATAGTCATTTTTACCAAATTCATTTGTGTTTTTCTTCTTCTGCTCTCCTTAAATACATCTGAACTCTGGTGAGGAACCAGCCATAGCAAAAAAAAAAAAAAAAAAAAAAGATTCAAGTCAGTGTATACAATCTTATTTACAGAGAACATTGATCAAAGTGCATTGAAGAGAGTCCTGATTTACAGTCACATCTCTGAGGGAGGAAATATATTTACACTGTTTACAAACGCTGTAACCATGGTGATCTCAGCAGCAATAATAATAATGCAATTAACAGAAGAAACCCTAATATTAGCCAGCAAAGCATGATCAGAAATATTAACATCCTGTTACATAATTAAACACTTAGTTTCCAGACTTGTTCCCTGTTAAGACCTGAGAACTTTGACCCGGTTTAAATCAGAACCAGGAAACAGTTTGATGGAGAGACCCGGTTCTTCAGATGTTCAGTCCAGGCTGAACATGGAAAGACCCTCAAAGAGAAAACTGTTCTCTGAACGGACGGGCAAAGAATGTCGGAAAAGCAAAAAGAAAAATTCCTTAACACTTTGGAGTGAACATGGAAAACTCATGGAAGTATTCACATAATAAATAAGATTTCCTCTTCACCACAGATCAGGACTTAATGCACTTCTGAAGGCTTGTGGTTGGACTGTAAGGGCCGCCGTTACGGCGAACCGTTGGCATCGTAACACGGAGGAGGTTTCCGCAAGGAGAACAAATAAAAAACCAAAATCCTGAGAACAATCAGGATAAATCATCGTCTGTGCTCACTATTGAAATCTGCAAACACAGAAACGGAGGAAGGGGAAGGACAGACGCGATTTTATGAAACACTGAGAGGAAATGGAAGCATTTTCAAGCACATCTCAAAATATTGACTAAAATTTATGAATATTTCCGATTTAAAAAAAAATATTACAGCCTTACTAAAAAAAAGTAAATTTTGTTGCATCAGGTAAGACATTTTCAAGAGCAAATCAAGATAAAAAAATATAATAAAACTATGCAGATGACTGTAAAATAAAATAAAACTTATTTGGGTAGGAAATGATCTGATCTTAAAACATCTATTTATATAAGGGGCTCTAAAGTCATAAAACAAGTTTTTCATTAGTACTGATTTAATTAAGTAAACCATACGACATGAGGAACTATTCAATCTACAGGAGATTTCAGGTTTGGGTCGACTCACCGCTGGGTAGGTGTGGCCCACGTTGGCGCCGTGGCGAGTGATGTCGATGTTGAGGTCTTCTTCTGTGGTTTTCAGGTAGACTGGGTTGTCGAAGTTCATGCTCTTCTGGTTCTTCAGCTGCCAGTTCCTCCACATCAGGTAGGCTCCTGCTCCGGCCATGAACAGCAGCACTGCAGCAGAGACAGGCTGGTGAGAAACAGACTTGACCTTCATGTTTGACCTTAGAGGAGGAGGCAGCGGGACTTACAGACAGGTAGGATGGCCCAGGCAGCAGCAGAGCCTCTGGCTGTGGAGTCCACCTGGATGGACGTGCTCACATTGGCTTCTGGAAGAGACAACGACAAAATCAACTTCCATACACCTTGACCAGGTCAGGATAGGTTTATGGTCTACACAAAACCTGCTCTTTACATGTTCTGCAAAACTCATTCTTAGATAAGCTTTAAGTCTGCGCAGTTCAGAATGAGCCGTTTTAGGGCTTCTTGTCACTAATTAATAAAATCGAAGCAGATTCACAATTATAGAGCTTTGAAAAGCAGAAGTGGAGCCTCCTCCACAAAGACAGCGGCAAGTGGTTTCTGGATTACGATTGTCTTTTCCACCAGCCATTGTACAGTGCATAGAGCAGTAAAACCTGCTGACCACATGTGCTGGGGCTCAGCTTGGGTTACTAGGCAACAGGCTGGGTGTTACATTTGGAAGGTTTTTGTAAAGGCTGATTTTTCTGAAGCCAAAAATCAGCTAGGTGTAAATCTAAAGCTCAATCAAAACAAGATACAGTGAATTCCTGCATTAATCTTTACAAATGCAGAATTGTGAAAAAAAAAAAAAAAAAAAGGTTCAAATAGCAAAAGTAAAAATCTTCCAGCAGGTTGAGATTTGTAAACTACTGTCACAGTTCAGCTCCATTTTCACAAGACAAGAATCTACGTTTTGTTAGAGCCAAAAACTGCATGTGTACTTCCCATTTTCTACCACTAGATGGCGCTCCTGTTCTAGATTAGTTCAGATTTAATTTGTTAGATATTTAAACTCTTCCAGCAGCAGAGAGGCGATTACTGAATGTCACATGGTTGTTCTGCATTTAGCAGCAAGTCACAGGGATTCCTCATGTTTCTGATTAAGATCAAAATTACTTCAGTAAACAAAAAAAATAAAATTATACAGGGAATTTCAGTTGTTCCAAGAGTTTCCAGGTTGAAATGATCCAACTAAAGAAACATCCGATTCATTTATCAATCTCAGCTGGATTAGAAGATTTGAGGAATTACAGGTTAATTTCATCTCTTAGATTCAGATCAAGACAAAAGCAGCAGAAGTTTCAGTTAAAGCAGAAGGGAAGATTAATTTAGAAAAGTCTTTGCCAGGAAGAGTAAAGCTGGATGTTACTGGATTTGAGGAGAGCCCAGCATGCTTTGAGATGACGGCATTAGGTTTTACCTTTGGGCTGCGTTACAGCTTCACTACCGTCCTCTGAGGAAGAGTCTGTCACTAGAAGAGGAACAACAAACCTTAAGCATTCAAGGTCGTCCCATTTCTGAGCTTTCTTTGAATGTAGACCAGATCTCTGGAGAGTAAACTGGTTTATCTGATGCAAATCAAAAGGATGGAAGAATCTGCATTAGTGGTTTCAACATCATGTATTAAACGACTCCAACTGGGAAGTCTGGTCCTGTTGTCTAGAAAGTCCAGTTCATTTGGGGAGGTGTGAATGTGGAAGTGAACTCTGGTCCACCTACAAACATCAGCCTCTGTGTGGTTGAAGCAAATGATGGTGCTGTTTGAATGCACATATGAATGGACCACAGATCGCTCCTAAAGCAGGAAGTCGCCTACAGCATAGGGCATTCTGGGTAAATACAAAACAAATGCCAGCTAGTTTAGTGCTAGCAGGAGAAATGGCTTGTGGTCTCTTGCCAAAGACAAAAGGATTAAGTCCATTTTGTTACATAATATTATTAGGCTCTGAAAATAATCAGTAACAATCATATTCCTGTGAATTATCACAAATTCATTTCAGAAGCTGCTGAACTTTCTGATGAGAAGCTTTGAGTTTCTCAGATCTGATCATTCTGTGACGTAGTGAAGGGGAAAATAAGAGGCTTTCTTCCTGAACCTTAAACAAACCTGCCCACACAGCAGAGCATTATGGGATTTCAAGTTTGTTTCTCATTGTAAACACTGAAAAACCAAGACAGCTACGATTTCAGCTCACACTGAAGGGAAAAACTCCACTTATCTGTAAAGGCGGAGCGTAAACAATAAAAACAGTCGTTTGTAGCTGTGAGTTGAGCTTCTGTTCACTTTGTGTTTCTAACAAGATTAGAGTCGGCCGGAGCGGCAGCCTCACAAAGCTCTACAGTTCCCAGTCGGCCCAGCTGAGGCAGCTGGAAAATGGGCTGGACAGGCAGAAACGGCCCAATCAGTCTGCAGCCTTAAAGGGACAGGCGCCAATTTTCACTGCAACCAACAGAACTATTAGCAAAGTTCCTCAGTCTATGCTGAACCTCCAAATGAGATTTAAATAAGCTTTCCAATATAAAGAACTAAAAACTGACCAAGTTTAGGGTAAATACTTCTACAAAATGTGGAATAACCAGAAACTAGAGGGAAAATGGAAGCAAACTCAAAGGTGAAGAAAAATAAAATTTTGGTTTTTAAGATTTAATTTTTGAAAAATATGGATTCCCCTTTTCTGATGGTTTTTCAGTAGAAGGTCTCAAAAACTCCTTTAAATCAAGTCAAAATTACTGATTTTTTAATTTATTTTTTTTAACAACCTCAGCATGCTTTATACTCTCAGCTAAAACTTCTAGTCCTTCACTGATTCACAGAGTTTCCTGTAAAATAAAGAGAAAATCTGGGAAAACTGAAGTTTGTTGAGAGCGCCGTCATGAAGACGGTCCAGCGATCTGCGAGTCCCGGCTGGAACCAGAGTCCAATTAGTGCTGCGGATTCAGCTGTCAGGTTTCTGTTTGGTTTGAAAAGGCTAATCTGTGAAAGGAGCTGGAGCGAAGCCGCAGGAAAAACAAAGCGAGTCTCTAAGCAACCGGTCGTCCAGCAGGAGGGAAAGGCCAGAGCCGCTGCTCTGCCTTCACTCCTGGAACCGCTAATTGTTGCAAACAATCCTGGAGCTGCTTCAAACTGGACCACTGCAGACATTTACCCACAACTTAAAATTCAAGACGCCGGTTCCCTTTTCTCCTCTAGAAGCCTTAAAAACAGGCGAGTGGTTCTGACTATATTGAAAACATGATGAAACAAGGATTTCAGCAGTGAAAAGAGGATGATGTTTAGAGTTGATGTGAAAACCAGCAGCACCAGAATAAGTTTGTGCATTTCGGTGCAGAACTCACCAGGTCTGCAGCGCTGGCCGTCTGCTGCCAGCTGCTGGCCTGCAGGACACACACAGCTGTACTTGGGGGAGTGTTTGTTGATCTGTGGAGCAGGAAGACACATGAAGCTGCAGCCGCCATTTTCCCCCTTCTCTGTGCACCAGTTGGTACCTGCAGGAAAAAATAAATAAATAGATCATTGAGTGTAACTGAAGCCCAACTCAAGCTGGAGAACTTGTTCAACACCAGTCCTGGGTTAAACTGGGTGACCTTTGACCTCTTACCAGCCAGCTGGATCAGCTCATGGTAGATGATGACGTCCTGAGGGTCGTTCAGGTTGCTGGCGAGCGTGATGACATCAGAACCAGAGAACTTGTTGGCGCCGTAGATGGCTTTGTTTTCACCGTCTGTCCAGAAGACCCGATCCTGCCAACAGAACCAAACATGGCTGACTTTTATATAGAGCTGCAACTGATTATCATTTCAGTAATCCATTATTCTGATGATCAATCAATGGAAAAAAAAGTCTGTCATATTTTACAGATTTTTCTATTTGACCACTTAAGCCTTGTATACAATTTTAGAAATTGTGCAAATATTTTAAATTAAACATTTTGCCTAAAACTTTGAATTTTTATGAAGTACTTTGTACAGAACATCTCAGTAACAAGGCAGTTCAAATAAACTTAATTGATTAAAATGGAACAGCATTTCTTTAGTAAATCTAAATTACAATAGAAAAGTTCAATTTCTTTAGCTTCGTTTTAGGAGAAGCTAAAATGCCTCTTTAGTTTTTGGTGAAAAATTGACTGTTTTATAATGCATCTATATTTCATAAAGTTTTAGCTTACAAATACTGGTCTGAATAAAGTTTTTCAGGAGTTTGTCTGAGTTTATATTTTCCAGTTAACGATTAATTACTAAATTGGTAATTAATCATGAATCATTTCAGCCAAACATATATTTGTACTATTAAAGTGAAAGTTAAACAGGTTGCATTTTTTAGCTGAAACTTAAATTTTTCATTAATGTCGATGAATTTAATGAGAAATCTGAAGGCAAAACGAACCTCGAACACGGTGAGAGCGAATGGATGAGCCAGATAGTCTGCAGACTGCAGCACCTTGTTCCTGTTGTCTCCATTCAGGTCGACGCTACTGAGCATGTGCAGCTTGGAGTCGACCCAGTACAGCCGGCCTTTGATCAGATCTGAAGAAAGAGACAAAAAGATCAAGAATCGTTTCATTTCTGCAGTGAAAGATTTAAATATTTCACCAGTTAATAGATTTTTATAATTTCAGCTACAGGTTTTTTTTATTTTGGAGACGTTTTTTCCTCCATTCCTACCCAGTGTGATCCCGTTTGGCCACTGGATGTCAGTCGCCACCAGAACCTGCCGGTCCGCTCCATTCATACCAGACTTCTCGATCTTAGCCGGCTCTCCCCAGTCAGACCAGTACAGAAACCTGAGGCCAGTAGAGAAAATGTCCAGTCAGCTGATCAGACCAGTGCTCTGCCAGAGGAAAAACCCAAAATGTTTCCACTCACCCAGATAAAGGATCCACAGCGATGGAGGCGGGTTCTTTCAGGCCCGTGTTGAACAGAACTTTCCGTTTGGTTCCGTTGAAGTTTGCCACAGAAATGGTTTTGGTTCCCAGATCGGACCAGTACAGGTTCTTGTAGATCCAGTCGACTGCGATCCCCAGAGGAGTCTGGACGTTGTCGATCACCTTCTTGTGGACGCCAACGTCTCCTCGCTTGTCCAGGACGGTGCTGAAGAGAAAAAACATGGAAGTTTGAGGAAGAGAAACTCACCGTCAGTCACTTTTAAATGATTTAAAGTTAAAACTGACAGTGATTTTCAAGACAAAATTACAGCAAATACTTGGCAAATGAGCTGAAAGATTTTATTTTCCTGCACACCTCCAAGAAATGCGTTAACACTGCAACCTGAAGTGAACCAAATCAGGTATTTTTTTTACCCTTAGTCGACCTGCATCTGATCTTTTCATGGCAAAAATTGAGCATTAAAGCTGCAGTATGCAACTTTTATGTAAATTAAAAAGGTTCACATATTTAAAGAGTCAAGGAAAATAAAATCTAGTTGTTTGGAAACCCTGAGTCTACCTGTATATGGCCCTCTGTCCCAGGTCGGCCCAGAAGATTGTCTGCTGGTTGAAGTCTGCATCCAGAGCCGCGGCGTTTCTCTGCTGCTCTACAATCTGCGTGTACTCCTTCCTCTCCAGACCCAGACGGCGAATATCACGTCGGTTGGTGAAGATCAGGCACGGCTCCTTACCTGAACAAGGAGAAAAAGTTTGTAAAAACCAGGAAAGGTGAAAATGTCTAAAATTAAAAGTTCCTGATGCTCACCAACAGCCTTGCAGACACCGGTAGCTGGATCCATCTGGTAGCCGTTGTGGCATTCACACTTATAGCCTCCCTTCAGGTTGACACAGATCTGACTGCAAATACCAGGATTCATGCACTCATTGATGTCTGCATCAAGAGATAAAGAGGAATCGTTTGGAAATGGAAAGCTGCACAACCACCATCTTAAAATCTAAAGTTTTCTAATAAAATTAGCAAATGAGACATTTAAACCTCTAATTTCAGTCATGTTTCTGGCCAGCTGTTAAATATTCAGTTTACTGCTGGTTGTACATTTAGGAGGAAATTAAACATTTATGCATGACTGGAGGAGTTTATGCCAGGAGGGATGAGAGGATTTACAGATAGAAGACTGTCAGAAAATGACTTGCAGGATTTCTGCTTTAAAGCTGATGGACGATCAGAACATGGAGCGAAATCCTGCAGTGTCAGACACTCCTCTATGGATCAAGATTTCAGTTGAAATTAAATTGGTCAAAACTGGACAGTTAAATGAAAATTAGCCAATGAGTTTTTTTTCAGCCTCATTTCTTCTTTGCAGCACAACTTAAAGTTTCCTTCTTGAACTTGTCTGCTGATTACAGTGGATGGTACCTCCACAGGTCTTGTGGTCGATGAGCTGCAGTCCAGGTGTGCAGTCGCATTCAAAGCCGATCACCATGTCTTTGCAGATGTGGGAGCAGCCGCCGTTGTTCAGGAGACACTCGTTCACATCTGTAACAAGAACAAATGCCACGGTTTACAGTAGGAGCAACAAAAAACAGGCGTCTTCTACAAACAAAAATGTAAATCAGTGCTTCACACAAGATTTGCTTTTGGAAGTTGACAAGCCTCCGACAATTCCTTCAGACTAGCTAGCAGCATTTGGCAAACATCTGGTGGAACTGCTAAGATCTTTACAGGAGCTACTTCTCAGTGAAACGCTGGTAAAAACATTAAAGGGTTCATAGAGAAGCATGTTGTGATGACTTCCTGAAGTCAGTTTCAGAAAGAGCAGGAGCCTTTAGAGACAGAGGCCCAATTTCAAGGCGTTAAATCGGGAAGTAAAATTTCTCTCAAGTCTAGTTTGATGAATATAGCATTTGCATTTTAGTAACTGGAGGCAACAGTTACTGGATTATGCTATAAAATGTAAAAACCGACATTTAAAGGAGGATCAAACACTATTGTGAAGGTTAAGAAATATAGATTTTTTCATTTTAAAATTCATCTCATCCTTTCAGGATCATTAAAACAAACCCATAAAAACCACAGAAGCTTCAGATGTTCATTCATAATTTAGTCACATTTAAAACAAACTCACTGCACTCTTTGATGGGCTCGTCGCTCCAGTCTGGACAGTCTCTGATCTTATTGCACACTTTGCTCATTTCGATGCATTCTCCGCTGCGACACTTGAACTTCTCTGGCCCGTTACATTGAGTCACTGAAAAACAGGAAATTAATCCAGATGTTCACTAATCCAATATGAAGAAATTAGTTTCAATGCTAAGCTCTAGCATGAGGACGTTATGTTTTAAAACCAGAGAAAAGCCTTACAGTTCTTGCAGTTGATTTCGTCTGACCCGTCGCCGCAGTCTCTGATGCCGTTACACTGTCTGCTTCCCAGGATGCAGCTTCCATCGTCACATTTGAACTGATCCAGCCCACAACTCCGCACAGCTGCAAACAAAAACTCCAACTTCACTTTCTGCTAAAGAAAAATCAGTGAAACTAAACAGAAGCTGGGAGTCGTTTGGACGGCGTAACGTACGACAGTTTGCCTCGTCGCTGCCGTCCTTGCAGTCGGGGTCTCCGTCACATCTCCACTTCTTATGGATGCATTCTCCAGAGCTGCACTGCATCTCGCTGGCCAAACACTTAGCGGGCGGCGTCGGGTGGCGGCCGCAACGAGCCGGAGCTTCATCTGACTGGTCCTACAGAAACACAGCAAACGCTTTAAAATTAGAATATTTTACTTGAGTGCCAATATTCCAGCTAAAATCAGAACCTTTTTGGTTTTGCGAGAGCTTTGAAGTGTCACAGGGATCCTAATAATTAAATGTATAGATGTGCATTAATGAAAGTTGCAGTTGCACTTCATTCATACTCTGCAGTTTTCCAGATTGAATTTTGTTTTTCTACATGAAATTTGCAGACAAAGTGTTTATCCTGCACTGTAAAAATTTAGCAAGTTTGCAGCATTTTAAAATTGTTTACAAACAGATTAGACAAATCTGGATTTTATCACACCAATGCACTCATCAGTCTAAGAAATATCAACTTGTTTTCCAGCTTCTATTCATCTCAACTCACAGAAGCAATTATTGAAATAAGCAATTTGTTATTTTATGCATTTTGTCATTCAAGTTTGCTAAAAGAAAAACGATTAAAATTGGAAATTGAATCTGTTATAAAACAATTGTTAGATTTTTGTTTTTAAGAGGCATCAGAGACTTTGCAGCTTCTCATCACACTAGTTTGATCCGTTTATTTGGAGGGTTTGATTGGTGTAATGTGTGATTATTGACAAAGGATAGAAATTTTCCAAATGCAATTATTAAAGAAAGCAGCATTCTGTTCCAGAATTATTCATTTTAAATCATTTATATTTTGAAAAACAGTCTCATTTCCTATCAGAAAAAAATATTTTAGAGAATTAAAGTTTTAAATCAAATTCTGACCTGAACCCAACCAGTAAATCCCTAAAAAGTATCAACAGTAGAAAATGGCCTTTCAGTCCTCAGACCTGATGTTCACCTCTTCGTTCGTTTCCTCTCACCTGGCAGTCGACGTCGTCGTCACACACCCAGCTGGCCGGGATGCAGGACGCGTTCCCACACCGGAACTCGCTGGGAGCGCAGGACGACGGCGCGCATCCCACCTCATCTGAGCCGTCGCCGCAGTCGTCCTCGCCGTTGCACACAAAGTTCTTAGAGATGCAGCGGCCGCTGGCGCAGGTGAACTCGTTCAGAGCGCAGGTGATGTTACCTGGGAGGAGTCAGAGTGTTTACTTCAGGTTCTGATTTTAACTGAACGAGGTCTGATCCACATCCACTGAGGCAGAAGCTGCAGTTGTGAACTGAGCCAAGCAGGTTTCTGCAGCTCAGCATCCCATAATCAATACCAGCTGATCACACTTCAGGGAATCCAAGAGCACCCGCTGAGATATCTGGAGTTTTCCTCAAGCGATTTATCAATAAGACAAGAGGCGTGGCTAAACTGCAGTAAAAACCCAAATTACTGAAAGCCCAGGATGTTTCTCACCATGTTGTGACAAAGAATGATCCAAACTCCTAACTTTCACATTATGACAACAAATTTTCATGGTTCTAGATAAAATACAGCTGGAGTTACAAAGAATGAGCTTCTCAATCAATATTATGTATTGATTGAGCATTAATATAAAGCACTTCAGACATTTTGTTCGTCAAAATCCCAGGAGAAAACATTGGACTGCTATGAGTGCCTCATCTTCAGGTTTTTCTGCAGTACTTGGATCATAAATCTGAAAGTCGACACATTGCTACTGATTGCAGCTGCTAGACGTTCAACTTAACAGAGAGACGACTGATTCAAAAGGTCAAATAATTACTGAGGCGTTGAGGGGAGAAAACATGGAGGAAAGCAGCTTCCACCCACCACAGTTGACTTCATCCTCTCCTTTGTCGCAGTCCTTTTCTCCGTCACATTTCCAGAAGATGGGGATGCAAAGCGTGGTTCCCGGGCCGCAGCTGAACTCGTTAACGCGACACGTCCGCATGTCTGCAGACAAACGACACGGCGAGGTCAGCGATCAAAACCAAAACTCAAAGAACGCAGCGCCAAACCAAGACGTTCTAGGAACATGGCAAACCGTAAGAGTCAATGAAATATTTGGTCTGAAATTACATGTGAAGCATCAAAGTCCTACTGAAATGCTAAAGAAAAAAAAATGTGCCAGTTTGAATTAAACATTGTATCCATTTTGATATTGTGCAGCACCAAGAATGAAAATATGTTTTGGGGAATATGTATAGCTTTACTTTTTTTATTCACCAATTAGTGCATTCAAAAACAGAAGTATTGTTAAAGCCAACTAAATAAAAATTACAAAAAAGAACCAAGCAGGGTCAAAACAAACTTTTAACAATATTTCTTCACATGAACTAATTAAAATCACAGGTGTTTATGGAGCTAAATTAAGCAGATTATTCCGCAAAATCATATTCAATAGTTTTCAAAGCTTAATGTTGCATTTTATTAAACTTTTACATCGTTTATGTGAGACATGATTAATTCTTCACCAGAAGAAGCTGAATGCATGAGATCTGAACAAACAGGTGAAATTATAAAAAATAAAGTTTGTCAAACTCATCACATTCTAAAAATCTTATTTTTAAAAAAGTTCAGCTTGCTTTGAATTTGATGCACGAGTTCATAAACTTTTAAAGTTGCAGAGCAAAAGGAAAAAATAAATAAAAAAAGCAATTTCGTTAAAGTTAGAACGTTTAAAGCAACATTTAACTTTTGCAGAATCACCACCAGGAATGTGGAGGAGGAGTCAGCGGGTTAAAATTAAAGTCAGACACTTTCAGCTGCTGAGCCGAAGGCGACAGCTGGTCAGACATCAACGTGACGCAGCAGCAGCTCTGGTAGAACATGACTGGACCTGAAAACGACCTGATCATGACCTTCAGACGACCCACAGAGCCAACAGGAACAAACAGCTGCTGCACTGAACAAGACAGCAGGACTGGCTCAGGTATCAGCAGGAAACTGATCCAATCTCAGCAAGAAACAATCCTTTATTTCTGATTAAAATGAAGCTAGAAAAAAGTTACTCAGCAGGATTAACTTTCCCCCCCACAGTTTAATAAACTTCTTTGCTGATTGAAACCTGCCAAACACGTCTAAACAAGTTGCATTGTGGGAGAACTTACGGCAGATTTCTACGCTCTCGTCGGATCCGTCCTCGCAGTCCGGCTCGCCGTCGCAGTGCCAGCGCTTCGGGATGCACTGACCGCTGCGGCACACAAAGTCCACATCCGCACACGTCTTCTGAACTAAAACAGAATCATCTAAATTAAAATACTGGAATCCAGTTTAGTTTGGTTATTATTACACAGCCAGCATCAGAACCTAGTCCTGCATCTTTAGTTTGGACCATCTGGTGTCTAACTGAGGCCGAGTCGAGTCATGGGAAGAACAAAAACATTAAAATCTCAGTGGATTCTGACGATTTTGCAACATTTTGGTTGATTTGTATCCCACTTCCTGCAGGATGTGGAGTAGAAAATTTGGAAATCATTAAAGTCCAACATGTTCCCAGCTAAATGTTGCTACATGCAGTTAGCACGTTTTCCCTCTCATCCTTTTTCCCTGCATATTTAATGTTTTTTTTATGAAAACATGTTTAATTTTTGTTGAAAAATGTTTGACATAAACCAAGAGTTCAAATCACATGATGTTTCATTTCCTGTTCATGAAGGATTTAAACATCCCATCCCCCTCCTCTTACTCTTTCCTTGCTGTGTTTTATTGAATGACCCAGATAGTTGAACATATTGGATCCAGATTTAGCTCCTCTGCGCTTCGACTCTCAAACTGTCACCTTCCTGGTTCTAAGGCGACAGAACGGCTCAGAATCTCAACGGTAAACAGAGATTAGCTCTGATTTATTGAAGCTGTTTAACATCAACATGCAGCAGCTTTCAGAACTTCATGAATCTTTCACATGTTTTCTTTTATCTGCTTCAAACAGTTCTGCACAGAAACGTTCCAGAAAAACCACAGAGCAGGTTGAGGCAGAACTACAGGCCTAGTCAAAGCAAATTTATACATGCAAAAAGGAAGAAACCAGTTAGAGATGTTTATCTGAATAGAATAAAACGCTGTTCATTGGTACGTTAAACAAGTCAAAAAAGGTGAAATTAGCTGATCAGTGCTGAATCCAAGTGGAAAGTTGAGTGGAAGGAAAAAGTATTGTTAAGTAAAGCCCATTCTATGTGATGACTATGTTTTTATAACTTTACTTTAACATTGAACTGCCTTGTTACTGAAATGTGCTAAACTAAAACTCCATTGATCCAGATGTTGCTACATCAGTGTCTGTTTGGTAAAGCGGGTCGTTCCTCCTCACCACAGGAGTTCTCGTCGCTGCCGTCGGTGCAATCCTCGTCACCGTCGCATTGCCACACGGACGGGATGCAGCGGCCGTTTCCACACTGGAACTGGTTGGCTTCACATTCAGTCTTCGTACCTGGAGAGGCACAAACAAGGTGAATGAGGGAACTTCCTGAAACTTGATGTTTCTACAGGGTTAACAGGTTTCCGTTAGCATTTTAGGCTCAATATTTATGCCAAATTTATAAGTTTTAACATTCTTAACTTTAGTCGGTTCTGATCTCATTAAAATCAAACCTCATGTGACAAACATTCAATCATTTATTAACCAAACATGAAGCCAAAACAGTGAAGGAAAAAAAATAAAAATTCTACTTCTATAGTTTAGTGCATTTTATTTTGAAATGAGATCCAATTTGAGCCATCTTGAATTGACCTGAAGGAACAATTAATCCTGAGGTTAAGCGTTTGTGTCGTTTGCTGCAGCTGCTGCAGGTTCAATAATTCAAACAGAAGCACTTTATTGTCACTTCCTGCTCCAACAGGAATGAAACCAACGTTTCCAGACTGAAGGTCGGTGCTGCGGCCCGGTTTGCTGCAGCTGACATCGGAACATGTTCCTAAAATAACCCCGACCTTGAGGCTGGCGCACGCTGCAGCTGTCCAGGTGGGGAAATGGAGCGCTCCTGCCTGTTCTCAGAGGTTTAAATGAAACATTCACCCCAGAAGAAGCAGACAGAGAAATGCAGCCTTGATGGAAAACTGAAAGTGGGTCAGCAGAACCCGGATCGGCTCGGAACCGGAACAGCGTGGAGCGGACCGCGCCCCAGATAGAAAGACGTTTAGATGAAGATACAACAGGATTAAAAAAAAAAATACAAAAAAAAACAAAAAACTTTCAATATCTAAAAATTAAACATCTAAAAACAGAACACCTCACATCCAAGGCCATAAATTAAATAAAATCCATTTAATTATAGAGCTCATCATGTGATTAATTATTGCAAAAGGTTCACTCAAACGATTAAAAATAAAACAGTGTGGAGTGAAAACATCACATCAATTTGATAGCATTTCAAATATTTAAAAACAAAAACCTAATCAATATTTAACAGACTTGCATGAAAGGTTGTATATCAGATACATTTTCAGCTCTGTCCTTTAGTAACTTATGGCATCGTAAGTTTTAAAACAATGGTAGGTCAGGCTTTTTAAATATTGTTGGTTGACAGAAAACACCAATTGCTGCCACTGGCTGTTTGCAAACCAACAAATCGCCATTTGTTGTCCTTGAAGGCGATTGGTTGGAGATCAGACTGTAAATGTTGCTTCTGCAGTCATGTTAAGAGTTTCCACTGGGTGTATTGACACATATTGAGGTAAATTTAGTGTTTTAGCTGGTAAAAAACAGCTGGTCTGGTTTCTAACTCTAGTTAATACTGGGATTTAACTGTATAGCTCTACTTTAAAAACTCAGGAAATCCACAAAAGAAGAAATTCAGCCAGTAACTGAACAGAAAGTTCTCATCAAATATTGTTCAAAGTACCACAACCAGAGAACTAAAGTCCATTTCTTTCAAAGTGAATCGTTTCTAGATAATCCTGTTCCAGCTTTAACCCAATCATGAACAAACTTTAACTTCCCTCTACAATGTCTGTCTCTGTTCCTGTAGCTTTAAAACATGAACCCACCCAGCCGACACCTTCTGGTTCTAAAACTTATTTACCTGAAAGTTACAGCCCAGCAAGGCTGGCCAGACAACTGCCTGAGGGAAAAGTTGTGACTCACCACAGAGTCTAAATGCTGGCATGCATTTAATGCTGACAAAGCAAATAGAGATCCTGCAAAGGCAAGTCTCAAAACACTCTTATTACAAACTTCTGCTTTTACAGACTCAAATTTGTGACTAGCAGAAATGTTGACACTCTCCTGTAGTCAACTCTTTTTTTCGTCAATCAAACCACAGATTTTCCATTTTGGGCAAATATTCAACAAACTCCTCAAAATGATTCCATCTTTAACCGCAACATGTTTAGACCTGAAATACCAAAATCAAATCATAAGAACCTTAAATTTAACAGAATACTTGACTTTATTGCATGTTTTACTAGCTTACAAGCCTGCAACAAGACTTAACAGTTAAAATGTATATAATGAAGTCCATGTCAGTGCTACAGCAGTAAAAATAAGTAGAGTCAAACTGCAGATTCTGCTGCTTTTGTTCCTCTGGGTTGGCTCCCCCACAGAGCTGCTGCTACACCAACCCATCGACTAGCTGCCAGGATCGCTGTACACTTCACCCTCTGATCAACACACCTCAGCAGTTAGACGTACCTGCATGAAGCAGCTCTGCTGTCTCTGCAGCATCATTCCTGATTTTAAAAAACTGACAGCTAAAGGATCTAAAAAACCCAAAAACAAGAGACTGGGGGATGTTACCAGCCAACAACCAGACTTTCTTCTGGCTTTAAGGTTCATTCCTGCAACATATTAAACACTTTAGCAAGTATTTGCACTTTATTTTTAAGCATTTTTGACTCTTAATTGAATATTATCTAAAGCAGAAACATCTTGCATCATTACAGAGACATTGACAGTAAATTTGAGCTCTAAAATGACACCCCAGTCATCTTCATGTACCGTTTGAAGCCGACAGGCGTTGAGCTGCATCAAATCATCTCCATTAAAAATAGAAAATTATTGTGCTCTTATAAATGCTGTCACACTGGAGGTCATGGTAATGCAGTTTTCCCCAGTAACAAACGGCTGCAGCATGCTGCTCTCCACCACTCCGCCCACTTTCAGAACCCCCACACACTAACGCCCCCCACCCGGCTTCCCACAGCCGAGGATCTGGGTCTCACTCAGCATCATAGTAACCATGGAGGGGGAGAGAAGAAAAACATAAAACATCCATTTTAATCAGGCCAGCCTGCTTCTGCTCTCCTCTCACTAATCTGCGTGGCATTTTGGTCAAATAGTCCGTCTGAATCTCAAACAGAGAGAGACAGATAGCGGCTCGTTTTGGGAAAAGAGGTTCTTATCAGGCACCGTGGATCCGATGCTGTAGGTGGGAATCCTGGGGATCGGTGCAAATCAGAGGAGAAACACATTTCCTCCACAACACAAAAATAAAAGAAAACGTGGTTCAAATTATACCAGCTAATATAGCTTTTTATACACAGGCTTAAATGGATCATGTAATTGAAGGAAAGTATTCATAAAAATACATATTTTCTAAATATGCACCCATAAGAAAAAGGAAATCAAGACAAATGCATAAAGCCAGCGCAATAATGAATAAAATATAAAAAGAAAATCTGTGGGAACAAAAATGTACAAAACATATATACACAACCTGTGTAATAAGTTAAACATTTTAACAACAAAGAAAATTTGATGGTAGAAATACACAAAACCTGCCTGATAATCAAATATTTAAATATAAAAAAAAACAGGCAAAAATTTACAAAACCTTCCTAATCATAATAAAATAAAAATTGTTTAATACCAGTCAAAATCCAAGTACAAATCTTAAGAATGAATTTTATTAAAAATTTAAATAGAAAATCTGCCAAACAATTTGAATATAGAACATAAAATTACATAAATTTTTATATGAAAAAATCTTTACATTAACTAAAATCTTTAAAAAGAAAAAATTAAGCCAACTCCCCATTTAAAGAGACAGAATTCAAACATTTACATTTTAAAAAGCCATTACATCTCCAGGTTTCTGACTGCAGCTGTGGATAATTATCCAATTTACCAGAATGTAACCTTTAACAGCTGGATGAACATAAATGTTGGTTTCTGAGTCTATTTTAATGGTTTTATCCTGGATTTCCAGGCTAAATTAGAAGTTTTATGTACAACCTGAACCTGAACCACTCAGCAGGTAATTAGCCTTCATTGGGATCCCCTGCGGCCGCTGATTGGCCCGAATCACCGGCCCGAACCACCGGCCCCTCCCCTCCGGAGTCCAAACTACTCCCAGATTTAATCCCCGTTTCCAAGATGTTAATCCGCAGTTCTCGGCCCCCATGTCGGCTTTCACTTAAAGAATAAATAAATGAATTAGGATCGTGACAGAGGCTGATGGGCTGGTGATGACGGCTGAGGAAGAATCACGAGACACTGACGCAAAACCGAGGAGATTCAGATGTTGAGCGACCAAATTAAGGGTTTAAATCTTTGTCTTCTTTAAACGAGAGCAGGAATTCATTCAAAATGGATTAAACTTACAAATACTGACCAATTACGCTCCAATATTGCGGTTTGTTTGCTAATTAAACGGCCAACAAGCCCAGAAGGTGCAGCCAGTTGACAGGTGTTCGGCTCGGTAACTGTTAGCTTAATCGGCCCGAACACCGGAGCCTTTACCCGGACAAACCGGGCGAACCGCAGCGGGCTCTTACCGTGGACGGTACCGCAGTGCTGGAGCCACGTTAGCAGCAGCAGGAGGAGGATCCGAGGTGCGGACGTGACCATCTCTGGTTCGGAGGAGTCACGGTTCGGCTGCTAGCTGAGCTGGGCGCCCGCGAGCTCCCTGCCTGCCTTCTCCTGGCTCGCGCTGGCTGATCCTGCTTTTTCTAATGGTTCTGCCGGTCGGTCCACGCGCTAGCTGAATGCAACATCCAAAACAGGCGCGAGCACACAGGAACTGAGCGGCTTTATAGTCCGGAGGTGGCACGCGCCGCTGAGGAGGACTGCGTGCGCACCGGGAGGAGACGAATGGAGAAAAACACAACAACCGTAGAGCCACGCGCCCTTTTATACCGTTCCGGGCCGATTCCAGTTCCGCCCAGTCCGTTTAAAATCCATCCTTTCGAAGCGGTTCGCGGTACCGGACCGGTACCGGGTGGTAATCAGCGCTGCACAGAGCCGTGGAGGGGGTTCTGCTCCTGCTGCAGGTTGTTAACCCTTCACTACCCGAACTAATTAATTAATTAATGCTGCAGAAATCACAACCAGCTTGATCCAACTTATAAAATCTGAATCTTTAATGTCAAGCAGAACATTAAACAGAACATTTAAAAGAACAACGCCTTTTTTATAACTAAATGTAACAAGTAAACAATGAACTTTAAAAAACCCTTGGTTGAATTACATCAATTAACATTCCTATGGAGAACCGTTTGTAACACTGTCAAAAATTAACATTAATCTGGGTTATTTAACCTGAGAATAAAATGGGGATTGATTTTTTAATGTAATATTTTCAACATGTTATCCATTCATCACAGTTTCAAACTAAATATTTAATTAGCAAGCTAAATATTTAGTCTAAAGCTATATTTATAGATATTTAGTTTATAAAGTTCCAACCTAAGTATTTTGTGTGCAAGCAAACTATTTAGCTCCAAACTAAATATTTAGTTTTAAGATTATAGATGAAAACATTTAGCTAAATGTTCAAAGATCTCAGCTAAATATTTAGATTTAAGCGAAACATTTAGCTAAATATTTAGCTAAGCAGGGAAATATTTAAAAGCTAATTATTATTTAGCTTCAAACTACATAGCTTGCAAAACCAAATATTTATTTTGGAGCTATATTAACAAAATGTAGCTCTAAATTAGTCCCATTTCTTTTCTCTTATGATGACATAAATAGCCAACATGCTAATTTACTTGTAATCCAAAATTCCCTAATTAACTGATTAACTTTATAAAGCTCAGTAGAAGCTTTAGGGATTTTTATTTCAAATGGATTTTATTACTGATTGAAACTGATCTACATGTTGAACAGCGCCCTCTGTGGCCACTAACTGAAATTACCTGATAATTGCCTTCAATTAGAACTTTATTTTATTCTAAATTTATTCTCTTTAGCTACTGCATTTTTATCAGCTGTACGTTGATTAATATTTTAAATTATTTTTGGAGTTTATTTCAGTAGGAAAAGATACACCTGGTTTATTTTATCATTTTAAATGAGGAAAATGTTGTAATATTATGTATTTTTCTCATGTTTTCACTGGCAGTCATTTTATCAAATTTCTGAGACGGAGTGGCAGAATCTTTGAACCGAACCCGACTGTTGCTTTTCCTCTCTGCTGTGTGTCTGAAGCTGTTTCCCTGCGGTTTGATCAGCCTGCGGTGTTTCCACAGGGCTGCCAGCTTCCACACTCTCACGCTTCTTATCAGAGGATTAAACCTCATCTTCACTGAGGCCTGATGGCTGCTGATTTACCCCGAGGCTCGCTCCGTCCCAGATTCCCTCCTTTTACTTCTCTCAAAAACACACAAACCTCATAAACCGACTAATAATCTGGTTCCAGGAAACGTTTCACATGCCTTTAATTTAAAAAGCTGATTTCACTTCCTGTGGTTGGATCTGCAGAGGAGGGAAAACTAATGTTTACACGGAATGGAAAGATTCACATATTTAATGTATTTTATTTTTTTTGTTTGTTTTTTGGTAGGTGTTAATATTCAACAAATGAATGCAAAAATCCAGATTAAGTTCAAAAGTAATTCCATAAATCTTTGATTTTCTTATATTTGTTGTTTCAAAGCATCCATTCCCCTCTTAGTTCATATTTTGCTTCTTTAATATTAAAACACTAAATTTTACTGAAATTTCTAATTAGTCTAGTGTACGTAATTTAATAAATAGTCATTCATACCAGTGAGGTCCAAACCTTTTGCCACTTAAACCAAAATCAAGTCAAAGCTACAAAAACATGTTTCTTATAATAATAATAAATAAAAAAACATCTGGTTTTGTTCTTTTCAAAAAGACTCAAACAATTAGGAATAATTATTCAACACCAGTCGCTGCTCATCATTGTAGCATCTCTAATATGAAGCATGGTGGTGGCAGTATCAGGATATGGGCAAAGCTTCTGTTGTTAGATATGAATTTTTACTCTCCAGTTGTCTAGAAATTAATTTTTCTTTGATGTTTGGACATAAAACCAGAGGTGAATAATTTTTTTTAGATATTTGAAACATTTACTGACTTATTATTATTATTAAGTAACTTATATTTATTGTTTTGTCTCGTTATGTTGCTCAACTTTATCATCCAAATTTACCAGACTCTGAAGTTTCTATAAACAAATGTACAAAATAAAGATAAAAGCCAATTTTTATGCAATCGTTTATACATTCTCAGTATATATTTTTGTAAAAAAACATCACATTTACATATTTACAGTCATTCTTTTACATATTTACATATAAATATGGACAAAAGCTACTCAGTATAAACTCAGGAATGTACAAATTTTAAAAGCCTGTTTTGATGTTGATAAAAACACAAAAACAGACACAATCAGTCCCAGTTTGGTCGCACCGTTAATTTGAAAACAAGATTTTCCACCTCTGTTAATGTTTTACCTTTTTTCCAACTGAAATGTAAGTCGTAAATTCCTGTTGTTTCATGTCAAGGAAGGTTCAGGGTGCGACCTTTAGCCTCTAATTTTGTCCGTTTGGCTTATTTAAAGTCATTGTGTCACGTGACGCAGCCAAATTTACACATAAATACTCATTTTAAGCTTTAACACCTGAAATTACTTAGAGAAATGATACAGAAATAAATATTTATAGCTATATTGAGTGATATGTTTATGTATGAAGGCTGTTTCCAGAATCTGTTGCTTTATGTTGTCATTTGTCGCCTCCTGGTGGACAGAATGTGTCACAACCATGTTCTGATTTCCAGCCGGTTCTCCATCCTCCTCTGGGTGATTTTCAGCTCAGTTTGTTTTGAATCGGTTTGAAGACGCGTCTCCAGCTGCATGTTTGGTTTCAGCTGCTCAGGACTTTGGCGTAAGGCTTCTGCAGGCACAGCGAGCCGTGGTGAGGAAGAGGATGGTTGTAGTAGTGTTCAACCAGCGCTGCCAGGTTGGGGAAGGTCAGGTCGCTCTCCAGAAATATGCTGTCATCCTGTCAGCAGACAAAAATCAGACGTTAACGAGTTATTTCAAACATAGTCATTATAATCCAGCAGGGGGCGCTGGTGGGTTCCTTACCTCTTCAAACAGCCTGTAGTTTCTGGCCTTGTTTATAGCGACGTCCCAAACCACCAGCACCTGAAAAACACACAAAAAAACCTTTAATCACACATTTCCTGATTATATGTCACTTCCGGCTACTTTAACCTTAACTCTTCACTTTTTGTTATAAGTTAAGTCACAAAACTATCAAATTAAGTCTTTAAAAACAACTTCAGAGCATTCAGAGAAGATGTTCTCCCCTCAAACACACTGTAAAGTAAATCTTCTATTAAAATGATTTAAAAAAAACATTTCACAGATAATTATTTTAAAAAATATTAAGTTTCCAAACATTTTACAAGAGAATACTGTCCTCTGAAGAACTTTAACCCATAATTTCAGAGATAAGACCACTAAATTTGATTTAAAATTTTACTTTTTGCTATAAATTACTGCCTAAAACTCTTAAATTAGGCATTTAAAAAAAACTTCAACACCTTCAGAAAATATGTTATTTTCCCCAAAACATCTTCAAAGTAAAACTCATGTAAAAATGAGAAAAATCCAAATAATTTCACATGAAATCATCTTGGAAATATTAACTAAAAATATTAATTAATATCCAGGCTTGTATTTGGGTCAATGTTTGAGAAATGAAACAGTTAAATTTGTATCATGAAATCTTGGTAAAATAATTTTAAAACACTGCAAAAACTGAGAAAAACTAAACATTCAGAGGAAACTTTGCAGAAGTTTGATGTTTAGGATTTGTGAACAGAGGAAAAAAAACACAAGACAAAATTAAATCAGGCAGATTTTAAAGGATGTGTGTTGGGTTTTGTTCCTACCTTTGCAGTTTTGGTTCCTGAGTTTCTGATGCCGTAGAGTCCGTCCGGCGGATTAGCACAGCACTCTTTAAAAAGCCTGGAGAGGAAAACATCAGCACATGGTTTTTATTATTATTAACAGACTGAATTCAGAACATATGAAAATGTCTGCAAGATTGTACGAGTGTCAAAAGCTGAGAAAAATAAAATAATTGAAGAAATAGGACGTGTTGGGTTTTGCCACTAGGGGGCAGTAAAAGTCCAGAAAAGTGTCGATAGGTTTTGGTTTAAAAGCGTTTTTAATGTGTAAAGTATTAAAAAGTGTCGTACTTTTCAACAAAGGTGGTTTCAGTTGAATCGATGAAAACTGACTCTGGCAGCTGCACCTGCACACAGAAACAACTCAGCTTTAACAAAAGATACATAAAGATATATTAAAAACGTCACAAACTGAGACTAAAGGCCAAAAAGCTGCGTAGTGTTATTTGTAGGTTGCTTACATTCTCGTAGTCGTCATCGGAGTCGTGTCTGTGTTTGGATGACTTTGGTTTCTTCCTGAAGTCAGCCGGGATCTCCTCTCCCAGCGAACGGAAACTCTGCCCGTCTGGAGACGCTCTTCTGACAAGAAAACACTCGTTAGAGAAGAAGATTCATCTGATTCACACAGATTTCCTGCCTGAACTCATATTTATCTACCGTAACGGTCAGAAACATGGAAATCTTTACAACAAAATATTAGGAAAAAAATACAAGAATAAAGTCAGAAAATTATGAGAAATTGTTATAATAAAGGAGGTTGTGGCAAGAATCAAACGGTTTAACTGAGTAGTGTCAAAGTTTTTACACAAGGCCAAAACCCCAAAGTTAAAACTCCTCAGTTTCCAAAATTAGCTTTTTCTCCCCAATTAAAATTATTATGGTGAATTTTTCATTCCTTACTGGCACTACAATAAATTAAACAAGTTATATTTTAATAAAAAAGGACATTAGTGTAATGTTTAGTTTAATGTTTACAGTTATTTAACTTTTTATGGCCAATTATTTTCCATTTTGTTGCTCTATAAAAACTTTTTCTGGTCATATCCAGCAACAAGAATGAGAATTTTCTCTTAAAGCCTCTGCTGTGTTTAGCCAACTGTAACAGACGGGAGTGTTTTTGGTAAAAGGTCTGGATGTTTGGAGCATGACTTACTAAAGGCTAGTAAAGAACAATTTGTTGTCTTTTACTTATTATCTTCTGATTAAGACGATATAAACTTGCACTGTGGACACAACTGGTTTAACTGGAACTTTTACAACCAAACTGGACGAGGAATCTGGACGCCAGACAGACAGGAGGATGGGAAGGGCGGTAAGAACATGTCCAGTTCACTGCTGGGTCACTGCTGAAGACATCGGCATCTTGGGGTCACTTAGTCTCAGCTTTTAGACCAAATGGTCCCCAAATTCAGTCCTGAAACCTTTAGATCTGTCCTTGTTCCAACACACCTGAATCAAATGACTGACTCATTAGAATGAGAGGCATATTTAACTGGTTCTTTGACTCTAACTGGTTCTTTGACTCTAACTGGTTCTTTGGCTCTAACTGGTTCTTTTACTTTAACTGGTTCTTTGGTTTTAACTGGTTCTTTGGCTCTAACTGGTTCTTTGGCTCTAACTGGTTCTTTGACTCTAACTGGTTCTTTGGTTCCTCCCCGTTTTCCATAACCGCTTCCAGAGGTGGTACAAGTTGCACCAAGCGGTGTTTCCGTTTATTGGCCTGTGATTTACGTCATTGCATGAGCAAAAGCCAAACTTCGCAAACTCTCCAAAACAACTAAATCTCAAACACCGCGCTGGACAATCGTGAGATTCGTGGATGACGCAGCGATTTAATTTTAGTTGACACTTCCGGCTGTTTGTTTTGCGACAAAATGAAATATCTGGGTTTATTTAAGTCCATCAAAACCACAACCCTGAGGTTCTCCATTACAAAATGTCACTGCAAATAAAATAATCGGAGCGTCAAGCGATGATCACACCCACAGCAGCAAAGAACAGACTGTAATAAAGACACACCCAAATTGGCTTCAACCAAACCAAACATTAACCAATGAGAGGGAGACGTGACAAAGAAGAAGCAGCTTTAGATGGACCAGAGTGGGAAACTTCTGCTTTAAATACTAACTGAATGCAAACAGGTATGACAGGAAATTCCTCTTCTGTAAAATCAGAGTTTACTGAGCTCTGCTGTGAGATTTGGTTGGATAAGAAAACAATCCAACTGCATTTGATATGAAACAAAACATGACCAAACACCTCAAACTGTGGCTAATGGTGATTTAAATGTTCCGGTTGTTTCTTGAATGTGACTTACTGAAACGGAGACTTTGGCTTTTCCAGAGGCTGCGGCGGTTTGGCCGTCGGTGGAGGCGGTTTCGGTATCGTCGGCTTGTTGTGAAGTCCAGACTTGAGTAGTGGAGACGATGGCGGTTTGGCAGGCAGCGATGGGGCACTAGTGGATAGCAGGTTAACTTCGGTGCGGGGCAGCGGTATGGATGGCTTGGTCCGAACGCAGTGGTTTCCCAGAGACTGGGTACTGCCTGTGTTTGAGGAGCTGTTGACCGGGCCGTTCAGAACCATCCTGTTGTGCAGCTGGTCACAGATGGGCAGCGTGGCCGGCGAGTGGACCTGAACGGTAGACCTCAGGTCTCTCCTATCGTTGGCAGTATTCCCCAAAGACACTGTCCTGTTCTGAGCAGCTTTCAAGGAGCTGGGAGGAAGAGCAGGAGGAGGAATCGGAGACGGCGACTTCTGCAGGTGAGGGGCAAAGGGCAGAGGAGGGGGCGGACCTTTGCTTTGTTCTTTCTGGAGGGGCGGGTGAGGAATGGAGGGCTTTTTGGGGAGAGGGCTCGTTGGGTTTCTGTGTTGTCCAGAAACAGGAAGAGGCGTGGCTTTCTGGACATTTGGACTGGAATCTCGACGGAGCGGAACAGCCGGCACCGGTGGAGGAGGATAAGCAGGAGGCGGCCCGGTGGGTCGACCTGCAGGGGCAGAAAAACACCAACTTAGACACTGAAAGAGCTTAACCAAGAGACGAGGAATAACTTCTACCTTGTTCTAGAAAATGTGACAGAACTAGGGATGTTGCAAGTAGAGCTGGACAAACATCAACAATATATATCGCGATAGACACTTGATCGATATCAATAGATAATCCATCTGATCAATATGACTGGTCTGGCAGATGAAAGGCTTCAGCCACTGAACTTCTCATGACCAGCAGAGCAAGATCAACTAACTCACTCAATCTTCGGTTGCCTAGCAACAGCCTGTTGAGTGACTTGCGCAGCAGCATTTTAAGGTTTTGCCTCATAACTGCTTAAAAATAACCAACAATGGCGTGAAGTGAAAATTGTGGTTAAAACAAGAAATGTCACGCAACCAGGTTAGCAGTATTTCAGATGTTTAAAACAAAAATGTTCAATAACTGTTAATATTGACTGATGTGTAATGCTTGTATTTGTTTTTCAGCAGATGGTTTTACCTGTAGATGTTGGTGAGCCATCACTGTCTGGCTTCAGATAGTCTTCTTCATCTTCTTCATCATCGTCCTCATCAATGTAATCTTTACATAAAGAGAGCAAATGCTAAAGTTTCGTAGATAATTAAATGGTGGAGCATTGCTGTAGGTGTTAGCGTGGTCTTACCGTCCTCTGCTGTGTCAACAGCGTGTTTAATTTCCATGGGTCTCTCTATGGTGCCATAAAAGTCTGCGTCTGAGTCAGTGTCACTGTGGCAACAAGCAAAATTTAATGAATTACAAAATAAAGTTGCTCAAAGTAGCAATTTCTCATACCTGGGTTGCAAGAAAACTTACATTTACGTCAAAATGCCAATCATTCTGTCATATGTGGTTTATAAGTTGACTATTTCTTGTGGATTTTCCAGAAAAATGATATTTTTGCTTTAGCTATCCAGCTAGCTATGTAGCTTCTAGGCTAACAGTTAGCTTAAAACCATCAGCACCCCACATTGACACAACCATAAACATGGTGTACAAAACAAGAGCCTATTTTTATGCCATTATAAGGAAGAACCATTGACATTTTAAAAATCAAAGCTATCTAGCTTGATAGCTTTAGCCAACGTTCGCTACTCTTGAACTTGTTTGAATCTATCAGCTTTCAGTTATAGTCTGAAATAAAACATAGCCTGGGAGGCTAAATGTAGTCAAACAGAGCAAACATTCAGAAATTTACACAAATGTTAAAGTTCATCTATTTGTAAGTGTGAAAGTTTGTTGCAGGTTTGTGGGTTTCCTCCAGCAGTGCAAATACGTGCAAACTAGATTATCTGGAGATTAAAAATGGCCCTTTGATGTGTGTGAAGGGTTGCTTATGTCTTGTTCATGTCTTATACCTTACTTAGCGTCTCACATACCAGACTGGTAATTTATGCATTTGTACTTTAAAAGTAGTAAACTACAGTTTGACCAGATTGTTTTGAGTTTACCTTGAAATTTGGGCCTCTTTCCTGTCGTTATAGTGATCTATTTCCCTTCGCAGACATCGCATCCATTTCTGTAAGACAGAAAGCAAAATAACCAGATGTCAGCTTCTCCCTGCGGAGAGTAGAAACACAAGACTTTCACAGTTCAGTGATGTTCTCACCCTTCGCTCGTCTTCGCTCGCTGCAGAAAAATACCACGTTCGGTGTTTCTTACTGAAGTGGACGATTTTAAAGGGAAAAACGTTGCTGGACGTCGTTTCCTCTGCTGCCCTCATCACTCTGTTGAATCGAACAAATGTAGGAGTTATGATCGGATTTTACTTTTGTCTGAAAATCAAAAGCGCGAGCCATTTCAGCGGCTAGCGCTACATTAACATGTTTGTTTTGGTTGTATTTACCCAGAATGCCTTACTTTAGCTCACTTCCTGCTTTTGGAGTGGTTTATAGTCTGCTTAACGTTCACATATGAATTCAAATAGTTCACTTAAACCAAACTGAGACCAAGATTTGTAGGTGGACCAGACCTTTGGGTCTGCCTCAAACAAACTGGACCTTCTTGTCAAATTAACTAAAGCAGATTAAACATGGCTGGTTTGAATGATGTACCTTAGAAAAGAACCAAAAGCTCATTTAAAGTGGTCTCATTACGCTTGTTTTGGGAGTACCAGGCATTTGGGCTAATACTAGCAAAAAGTGTTAGCTTGAGTCCAAATGCTGCAACTAGTTTGTTTTTAAATCAAGCAAAATCTGCTAAACAAACCATAAAACTTGTTGATGGGAGCTGTGGCTAATTTTTACCAACCTGTTGTAGCCATTGAGAGAGAACGCCCCCTGTGGTGAAGGAGAGGTACTGCTTTTGAAGTAGTACAAGCAACCCTTGTGGATGATTATGTACCTCAAAGGCCCTGCAGACAACAACATGTATCAGGAATGTTTTTATCTGTCTAATAAATAAGGCAGAAATTATCTTTTTCACTGTTTTACTCACATTTCATGAGGCTGAACTGACTGCCTCCCTTCTTGTGCAGGTATCCTGAGGTGGAAACTCCTCCTGGCATCGTGAGGAGATTCTGCGCCCCGATGGCTCGCATCGGCACCGGCCAGTACATCTCTGGAAAAGACATGGTTCTGTAGGCAGGGAGGGAAAAAAGCATAAAAATATGAAAATCAATCCATCGTTTTCCTCTTTTAGTCCAATGAAGTAATTCCTTCTTCACTTAGAAAGTCCAAACAAACTGAAAATCAAATGTAACATCTCCTCTACCTCCTGCTGAGTCTTTTGCTAATGCTCTGGATAACAGTGTTTTCCCGCAGCATGTTGACTGTGGAGGTGAAAACTGTGGAGGCTAAAGTCAGCAGAAGGTCCATGACAAAAGCAGCATTCTGGTTGGACTCTTTTCTGTCTGGGTTTCCTGCTGCGTCTGATCCGATCCAGGTCGAACTGTCCATCTGAACTGCTGCTTTCTCTAATCAAACCATCCCTTTATTCCCTCCCATCAGCTCCCTCTCCCTCTCTCTCTCTCTCTCTCTCTGTCTGGCGTTTTATCTCTTACATTCTTCGTCTTACATAATCACAGTCAAACTGAGATAGAGCTCCATGGAGGCAGGCACAGATTTCTGCCTGAACACAGATGGATTCAGATAGAGCATCCTGAGTCCTTTCACTGGAGTCCAAGGGTTAGAGGGAAACATCTGTGTGTGTGTGTGTGTGTGTGTGTGTGTGTGTGTGTGTGTTTGGAGAGCATAAAGTAAACACCCTTAATGGAGTTTTAATCTTCAAATGTGTTTATGTGTCGTTTCCAGTATATCATCAAATCAAGAGCTCAGACGGAAAGAGGGTGCGGTTCCGAGCGTCTGAAGTCCAAAACCAAAAGAGCTGGAAGAATCTCAGGAGAAAGTACCGAAAATTAGGTTTTTATAAAACTATTTTTTTCATTTTTATTGGTTTATTTTGAGCGTCTTTACCAAGTTGACTTTTATAAATCTGGGTCGTAACAAAGTTCAGTCTAGTTAGAAACCGCTCACTGGTTCCAGCCGGTAACCAGTTTATGTCAAATTAGTTTCTGCCTTTCTGGTTTTCCTGTCCTACTAACCGTTTCACTAGTTCAGTTTTTACCTGCTTTAAAAAAAACTATTACAAAATCTTTCTTTAGATGCACCAATAACTCATGATTAACAAAAGTTAATCATGAAACAATTTAATAAACCGACTATATTTCAATGTAATGTTGCTAATATTTGCAAAATAAACAAGTATTAACTTTAAAAATTGAATTATTTCACTCCATAGGAAGGATTTTTGCAGAAACAGTGATAAATTTCATCACTGTTATGTTTCTCTGAAAACATAGAGATGAAACAGGAAAGCAAAGTCTTTGACAGTAAATCAGCAGGGAGGAGCCTTACACTGTGTCTGACCTCTGACCTCTGGATATGAAGAGGGAATCCAGATGCTATCGTCTGACTGCTCACACATAACTCTGTCACTAAGCCTAATCTGGGTCAGAACTGGGTCAGAACGGCTGCTTATCTGTCCCAGGAGGAAACCCTGAAGTCCTGCTAACAGAAACACTGAAAACCACGACGGCGTCGCGGCTCTTCATTCAGCATTTCTGTTTTTAAAGGGAAGTCGGCTGAAAAAGCAGCAGAGATTAGAGTTTATCTCATCATCCAACTGAGAATTTATCCTCAATTCAAAAACATCGAAGGACAGAAGAGAAGTCTTGTATTTATTACTGATTGCAAATCAATACTTGTGAACATCAAATTCATTTAAGCATTTTTTTACTGCAGAAACACAAAGTCTTAAGAAGTTTTGGTTGTTTTATTTTACACTTGAAATTAAGACAAAACTAACTTAAACGTAGCTTTTTAGTGAGATATAGGAGCTTTAAGTCAATAATTACTTAGTATTGATTGAATTATTGGTTCCATTATCAAATTATTTCACTTTTTACACTGGAAAAATGTCTTTTAAGTAAAATATTGACGTAAAACAAGCTCCGCTATTTGCTGAAAAGTTGCGTGTAAGTTGGTTTTGTCTTATTTCAAGTGTACTAAGACATTTACAGCAAGGAATAAACCAGAAATATTTAAGTTTGTGTGTTTTTGCAGTGCAATCATGAAGAAAAATGGTGCCAAATTAAAACTCAATATATGATTGATAATGAATTAACTTATATCATGTGATATAATAATAGAAGCAAATATGTCACAACTCAAAATACTCTGGTTTACTGGATTTACCAAGTTGAAGTATTTTGTGATAGATGTTCGTTGTCTTATTTAATGATATTTATTGCTTAAAATGCCAAATATTTGCATGTATGCATTAAGTTTCTTTAAATTTTGCATATCTCTAGTGGCACCGACGGGTTTAAATGACTCATTTGTTTCTTCTGAGAACTCGTTCAGCTCGACTTTTTCCTTTTTATTTGTTTTTCTGGTTGCAGATAAGAATCAAAGCTGCTGTTGGGCAGGAGGGGAAGCAGCTTGCATTCCAGACTCACTGGAACATGTTTCCTCTGAGAACAAACAATGTCTGGACTCATTCGCACGCCTGACGCCAATCTGCTTCTCACCTGAGGCAGCAGGTATGCAGTGGATTTATCGCAATAAAACGAGATCAAGGCGACGAATTCAGGACTTAGAAAAGAATTTGGCCAGTTGAATCATTTTAGATTAACTAATTATCTCTCCTAAAATAATAATACATCATCTAATGTCAATTAAACTGCTTGATTCTAGAAGAAAATTATGTCTCTGGGATTCATAGGCAACAATATGAGCAAAAACAGACTTTTAAAACCCTTTTAAAATAAAAAAAAAATTACTCACAAATATAAAAGTTTGACCTAAATGAAAAGAATATGTTACATCACTGATTTCCTGTAGATCTGAGGTGTTCAAGGTGTGGCGCGGGGGCCATTTGTGGCCCTCAGAATGATTTCAAGCGGCCGAATGTGGCATAAATTTTTAAAACTGAGGCGGTTGAATCAGATACGCGTTAAGAAAAAACATTAGGGTTTAATTTTTAACCAATGAGAGAAACATTAACTCATCTAATGTGTTAATAAGAAATAGTGATTTTCACGTCTGCAGTTCTGAATCGGTTGATAAATTAGTAAATTTATAATTTTTTCCAGCGGTTTGGTTTCTTTACACACAACGGAAACTCCAAGTCAACCAGAACATGTCACTGCAAACCAGGCGAGAACATTTGGTCTCTTTATGGGTCAGACGGGTCCAAAGCAGAAGAACCAAATATAAATACAGGAAGATGATGTCATGATGAGAGGAAGTAGAAAACATGGAGGATCTGAGATCTGATTTAATTACTTTTACATGAAAAGCTGCTTGGAGGTTTAAACTTTACAAGAAAGACGCATAAATAGTGAGTTTTTCTTCTCTATTACGTCCAATAATGAACCAAAAGCTTAATCGATTAATCTGATTAATCTGATTAATCTGATTAATCGTGATTAATCGATTATTGAATCAATGTACAACTAATTTAATAATCCATTAACTGGAGAATACAGACTCTATAAAAGGCTATTTGCAGAAATAACAACACATTCAAAGCACTGTACAAAAATACAAACATTTAGAACCTAAGAAAAAGAAAATAAATCTTTGCTTGTAAATATTTTCTACCTCCAGTGGCAGTTTTAGCTTCACTTAGTTCAAAATCTGTTAAGGACCTTTTTCCATCCAATTACTGACAATTTAATCTAAACATTATAATTTCATCATTTCTTGTTCTTGCATCCTTTGCTAAGAATGATCAAGCATTTATTAAAGGAATGTTATTGCATCTTACGCAATAAAATGTTTATTTTCTTCTCTAAAAAGGAATTTAATTTGTTTATTTGCATATTTTAATGCATTTCTCAAAATGTGAAAAAGATGCTTAAATTAAAAATCTGCACAATAAGCAATTATTTTATCTTATTAATCAATAAATAAAATAATCGTTTACAAAAGCCCTGCAATGGCTTGTAACGTAAAACAAACAAATGAGTTATTTTTAATTTATTTGAAAGGATTTTGGAACCACAAGCCTGAAAGCAGATCTATCTATTAAAGTTTGTCTAAATATAGCAAAACGGATCCATTTCCTGTTCCTGCTGCAGAAGCAACACAAAATACTTAAACAGTAAAAACTTTGAATTTTGTTTCATTATATTTAACCAAAAAAACCTCAAAACCACATTTATGTTTCTGATCAAATTATTTAGGTTTTCTCCATTAGAACAGTTTAGTTTATTGTTGGAGAGTATAATTAAATTAAAAAGTGTTTGTTATTTAATAAAATGATAACTGGCCCTCATGTCTAAAGGTTGGGACATGTTTCTACTCGATGGTTTAGTTTTTCCGCCGGCGTTGGGCTGAAGGAGTCGTCGTTCTGTAAAGAGGAAACTGAAACTATTGTAGTTGTGGGTGGAAAACCCCTGACTGATCGGCGCTCAGGAGAGGATTCCTGCTAAATTACCTCATTACAAAATCCTCTAATTACTCGACACAACGGAACAAAGTTCATCAAATCCAAAGAAACATTTCTGTGAGATATTATATTCCTACTGTTGAATTAACTGTTTAACTCTGAACTGCACATTAAAATGTTTATTTAGATTTTAGAAACACTTAAAAAAATTATCTGGAACTGCTAGGATAAGTCAGTCAGCGGCATTAAATTAATAAAATAATGTGTCTTTGCTCAATTTAACTGAAAAACAAACACGGCTTGAAATGATCGTTTTCTGAAGCTTCTTCACCTGATTAACCAGGAAAATTATTTTGCTTCTGCCAACTTTTGTTCAATTTTCCTCTTATAATGTTTCTAGTTTACAAATAAACCTAAAATATTATTAATCTATGCAACACATATGTTTTTTTCAGGTTTATGTTTTGAATTTTTATATTTAATACAAAAAGTTTCTCTGCAAGATTATTCTGTGGTTATATTTTCCACCTTTGGAAAAAAAACCAACAACAATATTTTTCAATTTTGTAGTAAATTTCACTCAGAAAAACAGATTTTTCCAATATGAAACTAAATTAGGGACAAAATTGTTTCTGGAAAAATCCACATTTAAAAAATTTAAAAGAATAATTTGAACAGTCCAGGAGCTGATGAGGTTTTATTGGTTCCTTAATAACAGATTTGAACAAAATTGGTCAGTAAAAAATGTTCACTTGGCATGAAGTTTTTTCTGCCAGGACATTTTTAGGGATGTGAAAAACCTCCAATCAAAGAGGCAACAGATTATTTCCTCATTCTGGTCATTTTGTTTCTGTTATGTTTCCAAGCACAAAGTCTCTTTATTCCCTACAACCAGTTATTTTAAGCTTAAAGGCTCCAAAATGTTTAGTTTCAAAATAAAAGTATGCTCTAATCTATTGAAATTATATGAATGCAAATGACACTAAATTATTTGAAAATGATGAAGTTACGGCACATCTGATATTTTATGCATCAATATTTCCATGAGTAAAAGGTCATTTCCTTCTTTTGGACGGGCACCAAAATCAGCTCCAGCCCGGGGCCCACGTCCTTTTAAATCCGGCCCTGCGCTGCTTTTAGGCTGACCTCCAGTTGAAAACGTAATTAGTGCACAATAAACAAATCATGAAGCAGAAAACAGAGTTTCTACGGTTGAAGAAGGAATAAAACTGACTTTATAATGATTATTAGTGAATTTGTGTGATTTTTATCCACATTTTCATTCTAATTAGCAGATTATTGTTCAAAGATTCAAAAACCTGCTAAACCTGGTTCATCTCTTTTTCTAATAGTACTTATAGTGGTTTTACAAACCAAAGCAATAAAGATAAATCTGTTTGCATTTCCACGCCCACATGCTAAAACAAACCTGCAGCAGTTGCTCTGCAACGATTTCCAGCAGCTGCCAGGTGTGTTTTACTGAAAATGGATTGCGGCTAACCCAAGCTGTGACTGAAAGCATGCTGCAAGGCCCAACGCCGTCACCAAGACCCCCCTTCTCAGCCTGCCTTAAAGGTCAGAGGTAAACCGCCGCCCCAGCTGCGACAGGCCGTCCGGCCCAGGAAGTAGACGCAGCCGGCGAGCGACGCCTTCGAAGCCGCAGCTCATTTCCTGTTCCCCATCCTGAGACCACAACACTTGTCAAAGCTTCACTTTCTCAGATGTCAGGTGGAAACAAGTGAGTAGAAGCAGGTGGGCTTATGTAGATGAATATCAGAAGAAACTGATTAATGAGCAAAGATTCGGTTTCCATGGAAAACTGTTAGCGCCAGAAAAAAACCCAGCAAATGACCTAAACGTGTATTCATCAGAAAAAGTTTTATTTCATGCTCCTAACAATGACGGATATATGATATAGGGTTCTTATGGAAGCCCTTCAGTGCCAAAATCACAGAAGAGCTTAAATGTATAATCCAAATTTACTTTAATTTATCTCAGAATAAAAATATTAAAGCAGCTCAGCATTTAGTATGTGTAGTTCTTAGTACCAAAATATGAAATAAGCTTGTAATTATTAGGAAAAGTTTTATTTCATGCTGCATGTTGCTCCTAACAATGACAGAGACATGTAGCAGGGTTTCTATGGAAGTCTATTAGTTCCAAAATCACACAAAAAGAAAATATCCAAATGTATAATCCAAATTGAGAATAAACACTGAGGAATGAATATATGAATCTAAAACGAAAATAATTAATACAGTGCAGCTTTCAGCTCTAACAAGGTTCTACGGGAAGCTGTTAGTGCCAAAATCTCAAAATGTAAATATGTCTTCTTAAATGACTCAAATGTGTAATTATTAGAAATTATTTCAATCGTAAAAGACATTAAGACCCGATTTGTCACATGGACTAAAAATGTCCCTTTTGTTCTGTTGCTTTAGCTTTTGTTCTGTTGTTTTAGCTTTTGTTCTGTTGCTTTAGCTTTTGTTCTGTTGTTTTAGCTTTTGTTCTGTTGCTTTAGCTTTTGTTCTGTTGCTTTAGCTTTTGTTCTGTTGTTAGGCAGATGCTGTTTTAGTGATATTTTTCTCTACCAGACTGACACTGAGCTTAAACAATGTGAATAACTATAGTTAATTCCTGGTTTATTCAGGTTAGTTTGGATCATTTTTTCATCTTAATTCTAAATTTGGCTGTGCATCAAGTAAGATTAATTAAAAAAAAAGATTTTGTTTGATATTAAAAAATGTTTGTGAACCTTAAACATTACAGATGGACTAAATGCACAAACATGAACAAATGTCACATGTTATTCTGACTGTTTATTACATTTTTACAACAAGGAGGATTTCTTTTATTAAATTTAGCTTTAAGTAATAATAATAATAAAAAATAGATTTATTCTGGCCTTGTTTTCATTATTCATGTTTGTAGGTACTTGGCTGCTCAGTCAAAATAGTTTGATTTCAGGAAATTGATTTAGGATTTCAGCGTTTTGATGGACACTTGTTTAATTTAGCAACGATTGTGTGGAACCAGCAGATTCTCCAGATTAGCAAAACGCATCGATGAGCAACGACGTGAATAATTCCTCGTTTTGTTCCAAATAAAGAACTAGCAGAAAGCAGAACAGAAATAGAAAGTGAGCTTTCTCACTGCAGCAGCAGCAGCTCCTCTTTCTGTACCTGTGTCCTCATGTGCATCATCTCTTCCTGTGTCCAAATATGGACGTCCAGCTCAACAGGAAACACATCAACAATGTCAGACTCGCTGCTCTGCATGAAACCTTTCCCAGAATTAATCGGTTAATTCTCTCCGTTAAAAAAAACGATACTTTTTCACGCTGAGCTTTAAGACGTTCAGAAAGTTTCACGCAGACTTTGAAGACGAGAATCTTCCAGATTTAACCCTCCTTCCTCTCACCGCACTTCATGTGGGGTCAAAAATGAGAACACGCTTCCTGTAAACGTCTCGTGTTCTCGCCGTCGAACCTCGCAGAGGAATTACCATAGAAACGACCAATAAATGGAGGACTATGGGATGCTTTACAGACTTTTGTCTCCACTGGAATAAAGAGCAAAAGCGTCTTGGAGAAAATGACCAAGAATCAAAAAAAGTTTTTTTTTTAAGTGCTTATGTCACCAAAAACTGACCTAATGTTGAAGTTTGGCTCAAATCTAACTTGTTTTAGCTCAAATATTTAAATTTCTAAACCTTTCAATCAAGTTTCTCCTCCATTTACTGCAAATTCTCCAACATAAAACATTAAAACTGTTCAACTTAAAGCAATAAAAACATAAATTTTAAGCTGATCATGTGAAATATAACAAATCTCTCACAGAACAAACCAATCAGATGAGCCTGTTTTAAATTTGCTGCATTATGTGGTGAAATGGGACTAAAATAAACATAAATGTCATCTTCAAGCTTGAACGGGGTTCTGTGTGGCGGTTATTAGCTGTAACTATCTTACCTTACGGTAGATAACCATCTTTTCATTTCAGCAGAGAGAAAAGTTTTGCAGGAGTTCATTTAAATGCCATTTTTTGACATTTAAAATGCTTCATTTTCCTGTCTGAAGAAATGCAAAGCAGAACTAAGTCATTGATAAACATGGAATTGATTTTAACTTTTAGATTTGATTGAACTGAATTTTAATTGGGACTGAATTAGTTGGAATGAATTGGAAAGATGTGATTTGTTATTAAAATGTTATTAATTTTTTTTATTAAATTATCCTCATGCTTTTGTCATTGTTAACCATTATAAATGAACTATAAATATGATAATGTGGCTGCATAGTAACAGATTATTATGACGATTAATTGGCACATTCTGCACATTTCCATATAACTAGTTGAGCCTTTTTCATGCAGTGCTACAAAAACAGATGCAAATAAACAACTTAATTCCTTTTTAAAATCAGAAAATAAACATTTTGTTGCCTAAAATGCATCACAGATCATTCCTTTAGTGAACGCCTCATTTCTAGCTAGTTTGCATCTGCAGCTAAAACTTCCTTATAATAACATGTGAAAAGTTCAGCCTTTTGAATATAGTGTAGAATCGATCTGTTTATTATTGATTTATTAATGATTTCACCACTAAAGACGCTTAATTGGAGATTTTATTTACATAATTTGAACCAGGTGAAGATAAAACTGTCACCTGAGGAGTTCTGGGTTGAACAAATGTACATTTTTTTAATCATAAAAGCAAAATGTATTTATATTTTTCACAGTTTTGGCTGAATTACTGTGTTCCTTTTTTAGAGCCTTCACACTCCAGTCAGCGATTAATCAATTACTAAATTAGTTGGTAATTATTTCAAGAATTCGATTAATCACAATTAATCAGGTTAATTGTTTCATTCCTGTTATTTTCTAGCATCAAATTGAAGATACAGAGTTTAAAATGTGTCTCTGCTCCATTTACCTCCATGTAAAATATGAACTTTCCCTTTAAGGTTTTGATTGAAGCCATCAAACTTTAAGATATAAAGATTTAAAAGTGAACAGCCCAGAACATGATACGTCCGAAAAGCTCTGCTTGTGCTTCTTTTGCAACTCGCTTGCATCAGGTTCAGCCTCTGAACCAGGTTGGTTGAGTAAATCTAGTTCTGGTCACTGAGTGTTTTTTGTTCTTCCACTGAAGTGAAGCTGCTGCTATTGATGACCTTTTACCACAATCTGAAAGGTGCTACAATAGAAATGTTAGAAAAAAGGATTTCCTTTCATTTCTCACTTTCAGTCCAGATATCCAACGATGTACCAAAGCATCACCGAGTGACAAACGAAGTAAAGTTGTGCGGAAGGAAAACACACGAAGAGCTCAAACTCACAGGAATTCCCTTTCTTCCCGGACGCACATCCTTGCGTTCGTCTTGGAGCTCCGAGCAAACGACTTCTTCTTCCTCAGCGAAGAAGCGGACACGGCGGCGGACATGACTGGAGCCTGACGGGAAGATGAGCAACCATACTTCTGAAAAACAGCCCAGTGGATCGACGGGAGGACGGCCTAACGAAGGAGTAGAGTCTCCGGTTCCAGAGCAGACGAGTCGGTTGAGGTGGAAGGCGAGTAAATTGTTGGAGGATAAAAAACGACGAGTTGTGTCAGTTAGGAAGTCTGCAGATAATCTGAGCCGCGTTGACTCTCCAGCTGAGGTTTCCTGAAGGTGTCAAAGCCTCTGATTGGACGGCTGCGTTACTTCCTGCTTCCTCTGAGGAAGCATGCGATTGGCTGCCGGATGCCACCCATACAGCAGATCTCTCTCTCTCACACACACACTTCCTTTTTACACACTCAGACAAGCAGGACCTGAAAAAAAACACCGGGGGAATTTCCATCCCCTCAGACTGGAACAATGAACTGGTCACATATTTACAAAATGTAAAAATGCACAAGAACATCAGGAGAAAAATAATAAAACGTTTTTTATGTTTGAGACTGATTGAAGTCAGGCTCATCTGCTAGCAGGGTGTGATAAACACATGGGTCTGATAAATAACAAAAACAGAAATGATGTAATAGTCTGTGAACACTTTCAACAGAAAAATGAAAGTTATTTAACCCGGATGTGTGTACTGATAAAATTATAAATAAAAACACTTTTTAAAGTGCAGCTAAACCCAAAACGTACTTTATCTGCTGATCTAAACTGGGTGATATATTTATGTTTCTGTGCAAATTGTGACATTTTGGTGTAAATTTGTTTAATTCGGTGGTATTTTGGATGAAGCCATTTCAGTTCTGCCCTCTTTGGGTTGAATGGTGGAACTGCAGTGGTACATCACAGCATTTCACGCAGACACACGCCCCCTAGTGGCGAGTCAGGAGATGGAATAACAAGCGTTGATCGATAAAGTATCTGACATTTACAAATAGCACATCCCTGAAACACATCCCTGAAGAACACCAAAGTTAATTTACTGTTCTCCTATTTAAAACCTTCAGCACGTTTGCCAAATGTTTATTTTGTGTTCAGTCATAAACAATGACTTTAACTTAATAGGCCGTATTTTTCTACTGGTAATCTAATTTAAAAATAAAAATACTGTAACTTGTTTTTAGCAAATTTCTCTTACAAGTCGTATGTAAAAGAAAATAAAAAACACCTATCATTTGAAATCCACATAATATTTTATGTAAATAAATTTCCTCCTAATGGAAAATGTTTAGTTATGTAATCAGTTCAATCTCAAAGATGTAGTTAATTAAGAACATGGAGCTGCAACATCTTTATTGCATAAACATCACTAAATATTACTAAGTAAAATGCTAATTTATTGGAGGAAGACATTTTTCTGTATATTTAGTGTTTGCAAGTGCAGGAATTCAGAATTTTACTGAATAAAAGTCATCAATTACATTCTATAACTGATGTATTCTTCCCCAACCTTTAAAGAATCAGTTTGAGGTGAATAATACAATCAACTCAAACAATAACAGAAAAGTTAGCTTTGAGAGGACATTTGAAGCTGATTATATTTGCAGGGATCTGCCACTTTAAGAGAGAGGAACAGTGTTGGCATCCAGAGTTTTACTCTAACTCACTGAAAGTGTCAGAAATGCAAACAGAACAAGACATAACAGAGACAACTGTGACATTTCATGTTCATCAGAGAGAGGATTGCTGGTTCCTGTTGCAGCGGGTCACACACCATTTAAACCACCGAGTGTCTAAAGGCACGAAGTCCGTCCAGAGTGACTCAAAGCAAAAGCCTCCTTCAGGCTAAATGACCCAGGAAGCAGAACGCTGCGGCTCGCGCCTCACCTGATCAAAGACAGGTAACCCAGAACTGCAGGCAGCAAAACCCGACTGACATGTCAGAGGCTTCGCTTCACATGTTCTGTCGTCTCATCTGAAACCACAGCAGTTTTATCACAGGTGTCTGCGGCGGTTTTACATTCACACTAACCGTTTCAGCTTCGGTCAGTCCACGAAACACGTGACGTTAGGCCACAGCAGCGTGTGAACCTGAAGCCAAATGATTAATTTATGAAAGTGCATCTTCATCCACTCAAGAAATGATCAGACACTAGCTGCAGTGCTGAATCCCGCCTACAGGGGGAGCCACGCAAACAACAATCAAAGCCTCAACCACTCAGGCAAACAACAGATGCTGTCAAAACAAAAATGAAACCATAAGTGGAGGCTGCAGATATTACTGTCCATGCATCTGCAGAGCATAAAGAGAAACTTTGGTCTAAAAATATAAAGGTGTGAATTAAAGAGCAGAATCTGGAGTGATATGACAAAACAAAACAAAACCTTTTAATATGAAAGAAGTGAAAAAGTAGATAAAAATGCCAGTTTTGTTGAAATTTGGGTAAGTCTTTGAATTTATTGTTGTGCTGCATTTCTAAATAAGCTAGCAAGAATAGATGAGAGTAGCATCTTGTTTTGCATGGCAGCATCATTTTGTCCCTGAAACAGACAAAATGATGCTGCAGGTCGACCAAAAAGGAAAGACGCTAAGCTAACATACATGATGGAGTATCTGTTACTTTCCTTCCGACTTTATGTTTTTAAAAACATTAATTTGTCTATTCCCTCTAGTTTTGGATGCTGTGCAGCTAAAAGGATTTTAGTTGATTATGAAGCATAACCATAGCAACAAGAGCAGCTGATTAACATCACTAAAGTTCAAATATCACCATTTATCCAGAGCAACAAGTTGGATGTTGTCGACCGTCTGGAGTCGAATAAAATTCACCATGACGGAATTAAACTATCAGATTTAGAGAAAATGGTTCAAATTAGATTTTGTTACTGGGTGAAACTACCAGAATTGGGTCATTCAGACTTTTGAAAAAGTTGGATATTGGTCACATATGGTCAAAAAAAATTATAAAATCTGATTTATTGTGAATTTATTTGATCTTGCTGCTTCTGGTTTTGTGTCCCTTCCTTTGAAAGGAGGTGACATGAAACAGATTGTAATGAAATTTGGGGATTTTGAATGAACAGTAATATGTCATCAGCGTAACTCAAATCTTTACACTGAAAATTGTCTTTTCAATTTGCACTAAAGTATTTTAAAAATTGGTTGTTCCTCTCCTGCAGCCAAATTACCACCAGTTTTCAGGAGAGGGTGTTTATTTTTGCACACTCCATATAGCAGTTATTCATTTTTGCCATGAAAGAAAGAACAAAAGCCAAACATAAAGTCATCATTTTGACATTCTGCTGCTTAGAGAAACAGAACAACCTCACATCTCATAATAATGACATTGAAATTCAAAATTGTAACTTCCTGTTGGGCTTTTACTTTTTTCCTCATGGTGGAAATTTTAATCCTAAATAACGAGTCCCTGGAAAAACCATCATCAACGTGAAGTTTTGAATTATGCTGATGACATTTTACTTTTTATTTAAAACCTCCAAATTTCTTACCACTTGGTGTTTACAGTGCATACATAATTCCTCTGAACTGAAACTGTTAGCATTAAGGAAAATTATTTTAAGACCAACTGTGTCGTCTAGAAATAAGAAGCTAATATTTACCAACTAAAATAGTTTCAAATAATATCATGAATTTTAATCTGGTCATTTTATATAGCTAATTTAGCATTAGCTATATACTTTTTTTTTTAGCTTTTAATCCCTTTATTAGTTGGCTAAGATGTTGGCAACATTTTCATTATTTGCAATTTTGACATAAAAAACCAGATTAGAGTTTAATTTGTTTGTTATATTGGTCAAAAACATAACAATACAGCAGCTTTAACCACTATAAACAGTAGTAAACCAGTAAGTGACGCTTCTAAAGTGCAATGAAGAACTGAAAATAAAAAGCTGAAAACATCAGGAGTCATTTTGTACAAACACAAACCACCAATCAGCTAATAAACTGGCAAAATGAGAAATAAACAAACAAAAAGTGCAACTAATGTAGTAATAGAAAAATGATTAATTCTGAAAACGTGAGTGATTTGTTCGTCCTGACGGTTTAATGTAAGTGAGAGATCGTAACCTGAATCTATTCTCAACTGTTGCAGTCAATTTAAATAACCAGCATCTGAAATACATGCAGCTATAAAATCCTCTGGTCGGCTGCAGCTTTTATTACGTCTCGTTGCTCCACATGAAGCAGGAGTTCAAACGCTGCTTCTAAAGAAAATCTATAAAGTTTTTATCCTTTTCACCACAAGCATATCCATGAAAACATAAAAGAGCCGTCAAATATTTTGGTTCATTCAGCGAAGCTTTAAAACCGAGTCAAAAATTGTTTCTGTATCTTAGGAGGAAAAGAGAAAACTGGACGTTAGAGTTTGACAAAAACGTAGGAATATGTGAAAAATTCTAAACAAATCCATGTTTTTAGTAGCAGTAAAGGCTAAAAATAACCAGAATTTAACCAGAATAAAATGCAAACAGTTACTATTGTGTGAATTTTATGTTTTGGGTGCAATAAAATAAAAGAAATAAGTTACTGAAGGATATGAAACAGAAAACAGGGAACATCAAATCTTTTTCAGAGACAGAAACCATTTAGTTTGCATTATTTTCTTTCTTTTTATAAATATTTAAGTTTATCCTGTAACAAATACAGCAAAGCATTATGAATTTCTTCACCATGTTTTGGATTAATTTGATTCAGAAAGACAAGCTGGCCCACAGCATCACTAATCATCTCTAATTGTTTCTAGTTGCTTTAATCTTTTCCGATTCGATTGTAGATGTCAGAAAGTTCAGGAGAGCGCCTGTCTTTCCCATTTTGAGGCGTGATAAGAACAAACCACATTAGTAACTGTACATGTGCCATTTCTGAACAAAATCTATAAATAAATTCTAAATATGTCCATATTTTTGTCATCTAAAACTTTACAGTTTAGTATAAAATAAAATAAATCGCCCACCGGTTTCTGTTAGATTTACATCTGGACACAGAAACAAAATATGACACATTTTCTATTTTCAGCGGGAAAAACCTAAAGTTTTATTTAAAATCTTTTTCTATTTTGGTCATTCTGCAGTCTGACAAGGAGAAACTGTCCCGCAGCATCACAGATCCTCCTCTGTACCAAACAGTGAGTACGTGATGTTTCCCCACACCAGACAAGCCTCCGCTGTCTTGAAGAGTAACACAATATTTATACCCCACAGAAACAGGAAGTTCCTAATTAAAAGTTCCTGGAAATGATGAAATGCTTCTTTTCTCACTTCAGCGATTTTACTTTGACTATAAAAAAAATCCCAGGCGTTTCAACGCAAGAAGAGACACAAAACTGATCAACGTTGGTGAAAAATGAGAAAAGTATTTTATCAGCACACTGTCAAATAAATAAATGAAAACCTCAGGGTTAGTTTTACGCCTGAGATCTTATTTCTGCATTTGAACTATTTTAGTGTTAGATTAGAGCTGCTATCAAAAGATACATTTAAATTAACACATTTATATTTATACATATTTATGTGGGTTGTTGTTCCTAAGCGTGGATGGATTTAAATTTAATGAACATTACAGAAAGAAACGTTTGTAAAGCAATCAGTAAAGCACGGCGGTGGCAGTATGATGCCTCAAAAAACAAAGAAAAATTATGCTTTTGGAGTGGCCTTGTCAAAACCAGGACATGCGTTTATTTAGATGCTTTTCATGCTGAATTTCATCGATATTGCAAAGATAAATGAGGCAGAAATAAAGTTTTGAATTTTTCCTCCAACCAGGAAAATTCAAAAAGTTTATTCAAATATTACAATTTTCTCAAAGTCTTAATATTTAAATGATCTTGAGTTACTAAAGTTGTTTAGTTGATACAAAAGTTTAAACTTTTTTTATTTATGCATGTGGATTTTTAAAAAATGGCCTCCATGAAAGAGATGCAAGACCAGAACCACTGCTGACCCGAAACAGCCCAAAGACCCGCCAACGATTCCTGAAAACGGCTTTATCATCCACAAACGTTTGGGAAAATATATGTATGGTTCAAACACAGTCAAGCACGGTGGTGGAAGTATGATGCCTCAAAAAAACCCACAGAAAAATGCAGTTTCAGGAGCGGCCTAGTCAAAACCTGGACATAACGATGCTATTTACGCTGAATTTCATCAATTGAGCAACAGCAAGTGAAGCGAAACGCCTTGAGTGACTTTAAAGAAGCTTGATGGCAGCTGTTGGTGACAAGTATTAGTATTAGGGGGCACTTAGTTTTTTTAACATGCAATCTGGTTTATCTGTTTGTTTTTTCTCTAAATAAAAATAAAAAATCAACTTGGAAACTGAAATTTGAAGTTACTCTAACTGGGCTGGGCGATACGGGGCTAAAACCCAGCAACCTCCAGTTTTCACTCTTAAAAATAACTTTTATTTTCATTTAAAATAATAAAAAGCACCGAAAATACCGACATGAACCAAATGAAGAAGGTCGACAACCGGTTAAGATTCGGTTAATCGCCACAGATTAACTCAGGTTATATTTGGTCGATGGAAAGTTTCTACATTTTGTTAGAAGGTTAATAAAACCTGCGCCGTTTTGTTCATGCATTCGTGTTTTCTGAGAAGTGAATCAGAAGGAAGCTCAGAAACCAGAAACGGCTCCGCTGGATGACTTGCAGATCTGCTGCTCACGCAAACCCAGAAAAGCTGCAGTTTTCAATAAAAAGGATCTGAATACCAGAGGAGTCGGTGGATTTGACCTACCCATGGGCTGCTGCGTCAGCTGCGAGGCGCGTCTCTGCGGGGCATCGGCGCTCTGAGTCCCGCAGATCGTCTTCACACTTCCTGCTCTGCGTGTTTCACAGCAGCTCAAAGCGGAGAGAAAACAGCAGCAGGTTTCATTCAGACTCGTTAGTTTCAGCCTGAGGCTCTAAAAGCTGCTGCTGCAGAGCCTCGGCTCGGTTCGGTTCGGCTCGGTTCGGGTCAGACTTCCCCTTCAGCCGGAGCCCCTCCTTCATCTGGTCAGATGAGTTCATGTGTTCATGTGTAACATCAGGCCTGCAGCTCAACTCTCCCGTTATTTAATCTACAGAAACTTTTCCTCCTTTTGTTTTTTCCCTGATTTTTCTTTCAACCTTTTCTGTTTTCTGTATTTTACTTTTCTCTGTTGCTTTCTTCCTATTTTTTCTGTACATTTACTTTTTATTCTCCATTTCTTTCATTTCCTGTTTTGTTTGTTTGCCTTTTGTTTTTCATTATTTTTCCCTCTGTTTTCTTTCCTGGTTTTCTTTCAACTTTTTCAGTTTTTTATTTAATTTTTCTATTTTTTCTCTTTTCCCACAAATTTCTTTTTTTCATTATTATTTATTGCCATATTTGCTGCTTTCTTCTTTTGCCTTTGTTTTTATTTTTCTCCTAATTTTTTTTCTGTTTTTTGTTAGTTTGCTCCTATTTTTTTCTTTACATTTCTTTATTTTTTTAGTTTCTTATTTTTTATTTTCCTTTTTTCTATTTTTTTCCATTTTCCTTCCTATTTTCTTTTCCTAGATTTATTTAAAACTGTTTCTGTTATCGTTCTTAATTCTCATCTTTTTTTCTTTATTCATGTTTTGTCTTTATTTTTGCTGTTTTTATATTTTCTCAGTTTTTTCCTTTCTAGTTTTTTTAACCCAGAGTTGAGAGTTTCCACTATTAGCTGAAACAATAAACTTTATTTGATAAATATTTATTTGGGTAAAATAATGCAGTAATAATACTGTAGGCTGTTAAATGTAGTCACACGGACGTCGCCATGTTGTTCACGCTGCAATGCATTCTGGGTAAATGACGTATGCTAGCTCGGGTTGCGCTAGCTCCGTCCAGCCGTTTGGATTTGAACCAGAGCGGGTTAATGGAGGGAAACGAGCTGAAGATGTTTTGCTGCTTCTTCTGCTTCATAAATGAAACATTGAACGGACCTCTGGACGGACTAAGATCCGGTAAGTTCTCTGTAGTTCTGTTCCAGGTCCAGTAAAAGCTGCTAACGGTCCGTGGCTTCGCGTTCAGTATGGCGGTTAGCATTGGCTCCGTTAGCATCTAGTTTCTCCCAACGCCTTCACTAACTGAGTTACTCTTTTAGTTTTTTATTTGACGTGGAAAATGATTCGGATTCATCTCGCTATTTTATTTAATTACAGCGACACCGTGTGGCATTGTCTAAAATCACACCAATGAAACGCAATATAATAAACAAGGTACAGTTAGCCTTCCTGTGTGTCCAGTACCGAATAATCTCAACTACCCAACATGCATTGCGCGGGTGCAAACCAAAAACAGATGTAAAATTTTGTAAGTAATTCTGAGTTCTGATGCCTCACAAATAGTCATTTTTTAGTTAATATGAACAACATGTTGAACTAATCGTGGATCCTTTTATTAAAAAATGAGAGCAAAGACGAGACGGTGAAACCAAAAACACTCTGGAAGTTATATTTACCTTTTATTACAGCTGAGAGATGAAGTTAGATCAAAACAATCCGATGAATTGACTAATCAGAATAATCAACAGACTCATCGATTACTGTAATAGTCATTAGTTGCAGCCTTTCTATAAACTTTTATTTTGGCGTTCACTTGGGACAAGAAGACAGCTAGAAGACATTTTTATGGACGCTTCCTTCTGAAATAATTCACAATACTCACTCAGTCCAGGATTATATCTCCATAGACAAAAAACTAACATTTCTCTGCCTGCTTTTCTAACCACACTGCTGATAGAGATTTTAAAACAGAGCAGCAAAAGCAAATGAGGTGGATCAGCATTGCTAGCTAACAACTGATGATGTCATCCAGGACATGTTAGCATAGAATATCATTTTTTCTGCCTGGAAATTGAGCTGGTATTTATTCCAGTCACCAGACAGTCATACAGCAACACTCTTCAGTCAGAGGCCTCCTCAGATTCACTGCAACGTTGACTGCTACTGGAGAACTTTACTACCCACAGCACCACTTTGAAGATACTTGAATGATACGAGTTAACATTTAATTTCCTTTTGGGATAAATAAAGCACTTTTAAGTTGAATTTGGGTTAGAGTTCATTTTCAGATCTTCTGATCTCACATTTTTAGCTATTTTTTTATTTAGAAATCCTCAAAGTGGAGGAAGTTTTCACTTCATATGAGTGAAAGTCAAACCTTTTGTACGTGTTGATTCTCACACACGTACACCAAAATGTTCCATTAGCAAATAAACAAAAGTAGAAATAAATCTCACACCGCACACAATTTGATCCTAAAAATATCCGTCCACCCACCATTTTTCGAAAACTATCTAAAAAAAGTTTCAGAGTTTCAGTCCTCGTCTGCCTTCGGCATCTCTCCCGCCTCCCTTCCTGCCCACTTCGTGTTTTGCACACTCACCTACACACCTCTTCCACTTTTCCCCCTACTTCTGAAGAAAACTGCAACATGCAAATTGGTGTTTTTTATTCATGCATGGTCACTCCCACACAGGGATTTTTAACTAAATAACTGCAACAACAAGTCAGAAGTCCTGAATGCAGAAGCAGGAAGGAAGTGGTGTGAACTGTACCCATGATGCTTCATCTGCAGCAAACCGAACCGACTGAATGCCACTGAGGTCTGGTTACTGTTTGTTACCAAATTACATCACAAACATAAATAACTACGCCATGAAGCACGGCACAAAACAGATGAACTGGGTTATATTTACTCCATTAATACACCTTTTCTCAAAGATGTTTAAAATTAAAGGTTTGCATCGTCTCTAATCACCAACAGAAACCGTTCATGCAAAAGATCATTCAAAGTTCTCTAAGTAAAAATTAAGACAAATTTAGGTTAAAAAAAACTAAATTAAAGTTTGGAAAATGTATAATATTTCAATCTGACATTGAAATATAATTTGAAAGAATATTATGTTGATTTAAAGCGATTAAAAACCTGGACAAGCTGCAGTAAACAGTAATGTTTTCTGCCCTGATTTAAAGGAGTCATAACTTTTTAACATTTCCAGAGTGAACAAACTGGATGAAATTCAAAACTGCAACATGTGTTACATTTTCAGCTGCTGTGGTTTTCTTTTTCTCTGCTCTGAGTCAAACAATCCAAATCCTTTCAGAAACCTGTTCTCCTCCTGGCCTGTGGGGGCGCTGCACCAAGAACCACTGAAGGAAACAACACAAAACCCTCTAAAGACACCGAGCCCAACTTCCTTCCTCACCAAATGGAAACAAAAACGGAGCGGTGTCAGATTTTAGCGGTTGGAGTTTTTCTGTTTTGGCTAAAAACCACACAACCCATTTCTTCGCTAGTGCTAGATTAGCTAAACGCGCCTACTGTCTAAGGAACCAAACCCTTTCAAAAACCTGTTCTCCTCCTTGCCTGTGGGGGCGCTGCACCAAGAACCACTGAAGGAAACAACACAAAATGTAAACAAATGGAGTGGCGTCAGATTTTAGTGGAGGATTTCTCTTTTGTCTTTGGCTGGAGACCATGAACCAAATCTCCTGCTAGCGCTAGACTAATGGTTTTGGTAGTATTTACCCAGAATGCCCTGCGCTGTCGTCCACTTCCTGCTTTTGGAGCGATCTCCGATCCACTTTTGAACTGCACCAGATTTCACTTCAACTGGACCCAAACAGAGGTTTATAGGACCAGAGCTCACTTTTTAGGTCGATTAGCGTTCACACCTCAAAATACAAACAGGACTTTCTATAAAAACGAACTGGAGTTTGATTAAAGTGGACTAAACAGGGCTGGTGTGAATGCGGCCTAAAGCGAGTCATCATTCCTCCTCAGGGAGTCGCATATTCCTGTGAATATGTCTGTGTCACATATCGAATGAACTGCATGAAAACCTGATTTAAAGGAAACATTGTTTCTGTACAGACATTCTGCGTGACGTGAAAGTCTGAACGGTTTCCTGTTTAAATGAGAAACGTTTTGTTGTAAAGTGATGCTAAGGTTATTTAGAAACAGGCATTATGTCATGGTTCAGATTTATCTCTGAGTCGCTGATTGCGCCAGGCGTTTTTACACATTGTGCAGTATTTTTATGAGTGCTGATCTAAAGCTTTGCACTTTCAGGAAACAAAACTAATTTCTGTTTTATTTGCCGTAAATCGGCAGAATGTGATCATGTGTCATCAGGCTACATGTTTTAAAATCTGATGTAATAATTTGAGCTGGACAGTAAAACCAAGGCAAAAGTTTCTGATGAAATGATCAGGAATCTGACTGGAAATCATCAAAAAATAAGGAATACATTGGTTGATTTTATGCTTGTTCAATGAACTTTGACAAAAATGTTAAGACAGATATTAGCTGGTAATTCTTTTCTTGAAGACGTCCAGGTTTCACTTTGTGAAAATAAAGCTACTAAACTCTTAAATTAGTGTTTTAGGAGGAGTTTAGTAGCAAATAAAAGATTATTTACTGGAAAGGAGAGTCAAAAGGCCAAACAAGATTTACGTTGTTTATCAAAACACTCTTTGCACGTTGAGGTATTTTAAGTGTTTAAAACTTCAACAAATACTTTACAAATATCTCAAACTCAGAGAAAATACCACAACTTGACAGTTTAATTAGCTTCATAGGTTAGCTTTAGCTAAGAGGTTAGCAATAGCATGGTCAGGTTAGCATTAGCATGCTGGCCATCTCAGTTTTGTTAAACATCTGTACTACACTTTTAATGTTCTCTGTTGATGAAAATTTACATTAAAAATTGTTACATTTGGAAAATGTTTATAAAATTCCATTAAAAATGTTTGCATGTAGAAAGATGCGCGTATGTTATGCACACATAATTAAGAACTGAGCTAATCGAGGTAAAGAAATAGATATTTTAAAGGTAGCTGAGAATCAGTTTGTCTAAGTTTTTCCAGATTTTGGAAGGTTTGCAGATGTGCAACATTTTTCAGTTCCTCCACAAATCCAGCAATGGATTTTATTAATGCTCCCCCCACACATTTCAGATATTTATTATTAATAAAGATTAAAACCATGTATCATTTACCTTCCTCTTTACGAAGGTGCACGACTTTGTGTTGGTTTATCACAAACAAATCCCAATAAATTTCAGATAAATCTGCTGTTGTTGAGTGAAAGGAAGAAGAAAGTTGAAACCTGAGATTTTCTTTTCTCAACTTTCAGTTTCTCAGAACAAACATGCAGAGCAGGAAAGGTTATCCAAAAATTACATTCAAGTAAAAGTAGAAATGCTTCAACGTATTTTCACTCGAGTAAAAGTAAAATGTAGTTGTCCAAGTAATTACTCAATAGTAAAATAAATTTGGTAACAAGTCTGCTCAAGAACTGAGTAACCGATGAAATTATCAATCATTTAATAATTAAAAATTACATCATCCGATGGACCAAAACATAAAGTTAAGTGGAAATGTTGGTATTTTAAGAACCAATCTGACAAAAATTCATATATGTAACAAAAAGAATAACAGTCAGGCAAAAGAAAACATTTCCAAATTAATTTATTTCGATAAAAAAACTCATAAAACTTTAACAGAAACTGCAGGTGAGACAATCCAGAAATTTTATTCAAGTAAGAATAGAGATACTACTCAACATACAGCATAGTAAAAATACTCCGAAAAGTAAATTTTTTCCAAAACGTTACTCAAGTAAATGTAACTGAGTAAATGTAACTAAATGTAACTAGTTGCTACCCAATTCTGCAACCTTGAGACTCGAAAACGTTTCGAAGATGCAAACGGTTTATCCTGAAACTGCAACCAAAACTGGAAAGTACAGTAAACGATTTGCAAGAGACGCGAATTAAAGTGTGAAAACATGAATGCACCGAGGAGAGAAACCAAATCTTTTCTGAAAACTGAAAGTTTCTGCGAGGAGAAGCGGCCGACCATGCAAGAGGAAGACGTGAGTCAGAGAAGAAGAGTGGCAGCGACAGCCGGCTGTTTGCTGCTGCGGTTCAGTCGCTTCCTGTCACAGACAATAATAGCTCCGCGTCTTCCTCTCTGCGAGAAGCGTGGGCGAAGCGACACGTGGGCCGCCTGCCTCTTACTGACACTACAGGGGAAACGGCAACATCCCTTTAATAAATTATCACACAAACACAAAGAGAAACCTGCAGGCAGGAACATCTGACGGCTTCCTGCGCAACGAAACCTCAATTTACACTGAAATCGTCTTTTTCTGCAAATATGAAATTTTAAAGATGCTAAAGTTTTTTTCTTCAGAATGAGATGCTGCTCATAAATAGTTGCTTTGGAACTCCATTACCTGTTGCACCACATTCTGTGACCACAGGAGGCGCTGTTGCTGTTTATAGCGCTTATCATATCACGTTCCAATCAATAAAGTTCAAATCAAATCAGGTGCTTTATGTAATGAGAAATACAAAGTCATAAAAGACAACAACACAGAAAACCAGTAAAAAGAACAAGATGCAATTATTTTTAGTTTAGTTTCTTCTTAATGCACTTAAAATAAGACTAAACTAACTCAGAAGTAACTTTTTAGCAAGATGTAAGAGGTTGTTTTAAGGCAATTTATTGTTAAGATTTATTAAAATGTTTTAGTTCCACTGGCACATTATTATAAAACATTCTTTTTAATTTTATATTTGAAATAATCTGCCAATAAACAAGTTATTTTTTTTCAATAATTTCAAGGAATTATTGACTTAAGACTATATTTTGCTAAAACGTTATTTGTCAGTTAATTTAGTCTTATTTTAAGTGTACTAAGAAGAAACTAAACTAAATATGATTGGTAAGATTTTGTGTTTTTGCAGTGTAATACGTGATTTTTACTTTTACAGAATTTGATCTGGGTAAATGCAACATTTATTTTTATTTTGTAAAGTTTTAGCTTAATAGCAGCTCTGACTGTGTTCTTTTCTTTTTCTAGTCTACATTAGGTGACGATTATTTCAAGAATCGATTAATCAGATTAATCGTTTCATCCACTTGCAGGATTATTGCAACAAACTCTGGGATATTCTCACGGTGCAGGTTTCTGCTGCTGCTGCGGTTCTTCCTCCTGTGAAAATGGAAACACTCAGAACCACAAACACATCCTCACATAAACCTGTCCTCCCCCCACCCACTACGCTGACCTTCAAACGCGACGTCAGAACCAAATAAAAACACTAAACCATCGTTACTTAAACCAGGCCACTCTGAATGCAGCTTCCTCCATTTTTACTCCTGACTCAGTTTTTCCTTCACTTCCTGTCGGTTCATTTGCAGGTCAAAGCATCTGCATGCATGTAGGAGTCAGAAAGTAACAGGAAATGTCACTGTAAAAATATTTACTGCATTTTATTAGTTTCAATGAATTCATCTGCAAAGACAGGAAGTCTGCAAGCATGACGAGATTGATTAAGTCAAACTAGAATTAGATCGAACCTTTTGAGCTTTGGCAGCTAATTTTCCCACATCTTTTCAAAATCTGCATTTTTTTTACCACATTATTCTACATATTTTACTTTGATTTTCCAATATTTTGCACTTGTTTTTTTTAAACCTTGAAAACATCACATTCCTCTCAAATAATAGCAGAAAAAAACAGAAAAAGCAAAACATGAAAAAAAATCTATTTTTAATTTCTCATTCTTGATTTCATCATTTTATGCTCATATGATTGATAACTAAATCAACTTTGCTGTTGTTTTATTACTCAGTTCCAGGTGTTTTATGACCTCAGTGGATCTGTGACCTAAAAACAGAAATTATTCAACAGGCAAAGAAACCCAAAGGGAACCACCTTTGTTTAACAATACTGTAGAGAGGGAAATTCCCTTCATATAAGGAACTTCATAAACATATAAACTCTTAAAGTGACTTATTTGAAGACAGAATTTATGTTTTCATCAAACAGATTTTAAATTATAATCTTTATTTAGTCAGTTTTTTATCCCGGAATCCCCGATCCAATCCAATTATCTGGAATGATCTGTCGCCCCCTGGTGGAAATTAGAGGGAATTGCTGATTTTTCAAACATTTGATTTCAAAGCTAGAAGTTGATAAACGGCTCCATCTAGCGGTCACACAAACAAATACACAACATGATGAAGCGTCTGACTGAACAACTACCAGGGGTCTCAAACTCCAGTCCTCGAGGGCCGCAGTCCTGCAGTTTTTAGATGTGCCACAGGTATGAAATGGCTTAATTACCTCCTCCTTGT
>CAEFZX010012317.1:0-89664 GCA_903066825.1 Alfaro cultratus | reverse complement strand
GTACAGAACAAAGTATTCAATGAGAATATTTCATTCATTCAGATCTAGGATGTGTTATTTGAGTGTTCCCTTTATTTTTTTTGAGCAGTGTATATTGCTGACATTTTCTTTTATGATCTTAATTTAAATTATAGAAAGATGTTGACTTGATATGTCTAGTATCTAGTTGACAAATGTATCTAGTATTTGAATGAACAGTTACAAAGACTGTTCAGTGCCAACTGGAGAGTGATCGCTTTCCTAGATATAATTTCACGCTGTGGTAAAATGGGATTTACAAAGTGTCCATGTAAGGAGTTATTAAGCATTCCAAACTTTAATCACCAAACAAAAAGGGGAGCCACATCTATAATATCACCTAGTCAGAGGAGCAGAAGCTAAAACGCGTTTATCTGAGAAAAAACAACAGAGCTGAAAGTAAGTGTGATTTATTATTAATTCAGAAAAAAGTTTTATGATCAGTAATTAAGCATAAACCTTTCTATAAATATAAAATTTAAACAATGTTTAAATTTGTTCTTAAATAATTTACTCAGATTGTCATAAAACTAGCAGAATGATTGAAACAAGACATGTCCATAATTTGATAAGAGGGTTAACCATTCAGATTGGACTTGCTCCAACTTGTTTTTGTCAAAGTAAATACTGCGTTTGTCGTTCAGTAGACTTATACAGGTAGATTTCATTGACATTATTGAGGAACATATTTATGTTACATGCTATGCTAAAGGAATTTTGTTCATAGCAAACTGAAGGTGTCATAATGTCAAATGCCAACATAACTGGCAGAGACATGATGTACTCTCAAACATTTAATACATTCGATCATTTAAAGAGCAAAAATCCAAAGAAATAAAGCCTGACATGCTATAAGCAGGTCTATAGCATAGTTTGAACTTCCTGAAAACACCCTTACTTATGATGAAAGATTACAAAAAAGAAAGTGACAGAAGAATGTGACCTTTACGAGTGAGCAGGAGTCTGTGATCATTTTGTCAAACAGAATGTGTGACACATCAAAGGTTTAATACACCTTTTCCAAAGCCATAGATGTTGAAGGACATTTGCACCTTTTGAAAAATTACACTGTCTTTTTAAATCTCAAAAAATTCTGAACAAAAAAGAAAACATCATGAGAAAATGTTTTTTCCAACTCTTTCTATTTGGTCTTTTACTTAAAAAGTCTTTATTCGCTGCTCATGTCAGAATCGTTGAACTAAGAAAAATATTGACCCCTACACTTTCATTCTTCAGATTTACTCGAATTTGTGGAATGGCATTTTATAGTTTGTTAAAATTTCATCATAAAACTCAATAAAATAAAGATATATTTCTTATATGCTTCAAAACCGTACAGGGTTTACAGCTGTAGTACAGAAATCTACTAAAATATTTTGTGGGCTTCAACATCAATATTTTAATCATTAAAAATATGGTTTAAATGTCTTTTTAAAAAATAAATAAATTAAATAAAGACACAAAGCATAACCTAAGGCATGAAAAGGCTTAATGTTAACTTAAAATGTGCCTCTTACTTGTCTGGTTGCTACAACATGCCTTGCTATGTTTGGTCCCAAAGCAGTTAAAATTGCTGGCAAGCAAGGCACTAGGTGGGATTTCACATTCCTCATTTACAGTTTCCCAGTTTGTCTCCAACTGTCTCCACAAGTCACGCAGCACTCAAACCGTCCCAATTGACAGACTGATGTCATATGGCAACATTTGCCACATGAGAAGCTTCAAGACAGTGTTTTTAACCTTTCCTGTGCCTTGGCTCTGTTTTTAGGCGTCACACTGGGTTTATTTGAAGCCATGAGGGAAGAGTCGCTCAAGAATGATAAAAACTGTAATGGCCAAATAAATTACGACTTTACTCTCCACTAATTATTTTCTCCCTTTTTCTCATTTTAAGGTTTAACAAACATACATAAAATAAGTACAAGATAAAAGATTAATATATATTTATATTATATTTATATACTGTATATACAAATTCAGAAGAAAATGACAATACATGCAATAGATAATAAATTAAGAAAAGGAAACATAAATAATATATACATATGAATAAATACAAACCGCAATAAAACATAATATGTCACAACTGCAGTTCAGTTTTTATAATCTTTGTTTTTTTCTACTTTAGCCAAAAGACATCAAGAATTCAGTCACAACCAACAAACAAAAGCTAAGATGAGTACTAAAATTCCCCAAGAGCAACCAAAATGCTCAGGTAAGTTTAATTACTTGTGTTTGAAGCTGCTGCTGTTGTGTGTGTTTTGTTTTCTGGATGGACTACTTGTTGGAGCAGTTAGCATCGGTGCCTTGCAGGAAAAAAGGCCTTGGGTTTCTAATAGGGTGTTTCTACATGGAATTCCCATGTTTTCCCAAATGCATGAGTGGCTTCCTTTTCGGTACTCCAGCTGTTTCATCCAGTCCTAATTATTAAGTTAAAATGGTTTGATAAATTGTTATCATAGGTATCAGTGTGTGTGTGGGTGATTGTTAGCAAAACATTTGGAACAATAATGAGACAATCAAAGGACTCCCAAAATGTGGAGATTCACAGGTTTATATGATTTTTTTGTACAAAGTTAGGGAATTTATTCAGCATATTTATTAAATAACTGTGTGCTAAATATCACTAAATTATAGACATTTAAAAAATGCTCATAAATACAACACACCAGCCCCACTACTTCGCTCTGTTGACAACCCTGAGAACCCTCTCACTCCATTGGTAGCATACTTGGAACAAACAAAGATGAAAAAGAAGACTTTGAAGAAAATCCATTAGAATTACACCTCTGCCCTGCCCTAACCATGGAGGAAGTCACGAATCTGAACTGGCATGCATGAGCAGAATAGGTGAGCAGTGAAAGTAATCCTCCTCTCGACACAATGTTGTTCTTTTCTGGCTTATCCCACATGTAATTTTATGAGCGCAATGACCTGCATCAGTGACTGTGTGTAAATATGAAAGTGGAACATCAGCTGCTTCACAAGGACATGTTTTTATTAGCTGATAAGAAGGAACTGTTGTGTGGAAAGAGCTAATCATATACATGGCCTTCACTCTCATTTCGGCAGATGTTACTGCTACAAAATTAAATATGCTTAGAATATTATCTGAAATAACGCACAATTTTTATGTACACGACAAACAGTATGCTCACACTTCAGGAAATGAACCAATTAAGCTTAAAACAAACACTGTTGAAACAATTTTATCTTTCAAAACATTTTTATTTTCATTGATACCAAATACTAAATGAAACAATGTAAACAAGTATGCAACACATAGAAGCTAATCCATCAATTCTAATATAATTCTAAAATGCTCAACCTAACTTATATATTGTCTTGTTTTACACATCTAAACTTAAGAAGTGTAAAACAAGACTATATAAAGAGTACATACTTTTTATTCCATAAAAGCTACTAGCAAAAATTACAAAATTAGTAATTCTTTTTCTGGAAATACAGGAATATAACCAGAAATAAATGCTTTGTGTAGTTAAGATAAAAAGAAAAGATGTGACGGTATACATTTTATGTAGGAAATTAAATGTACCATTCGATTTTCTATTTTCAAGAAAGACTACTTGAAAGTGTCTTAAAGCAACTCACAGTAATTCTCAAGGCAAAAAGAGGTGGCTCAGAATGGTTTATGACAGGGATATCTGCAAGAACAGCCAACACATTTTCTTACGGAAGATATCCTCAAGTCTGATGCTGCCTAAATCCAACAGTTCTTCTGGGAGCAATTGGTATGCAGAAGAAAACCAAAGACTGCTATCAGGACAGATGTGGATTTTGAGAGAATCAATGCTTAAGGAACAAGGTTACAAGAATCCTCCCTGCATTCAGATGATATAAGAACATAAACCATCCCCCCTGAAGAGATGACACACAATTTGATGAATATTCAATGCATGTCCTAAAGCTGCAGTATGCCAGCTGGGGAAATAATTATGCCAAATGCATAGTCTAAAAATGACTCATAGAGGACAAAGTGCAATAATAAATAAGCTGGACTTAACAGTATATTTATAAAAAATTTTTTTTTAAAAAATCACTTGCTTATACTAATTTGACTGATTTCCCATAAAATCATGTTCACAATGTCTTTTTCTCTAAGTCAATTAGAAAGACTTTTAAACAAGTGTGAAAACTTTTAGTGTCACATAAGTCGTAGTCAGCAGAAGTTTGTTGGCAAGTTTGACACTTCACACAGCAGTGCTATATGGTAAGTAGGTCATTGATCTATTCATGTAAAGCAGCAGTAAAGATACACTTAATGTGCTAGCTATAGGGTAACAGCAGCAGTTCAGAGGTGATGCACTGAAACAGATGGTCTGCTGGTGTTTGTGTTGCAGTAGCTTTTTGCAAAATCTTATGTTGTCTACTAGGCTATCACACACATTTAAACCAAGACTGGAAAAATTATGTGAATATACTTCATTTGGGCAAAAATTTGTAAATTTTTGTCTGATTTAGAGATAAAAAATAATAATTTTAAGAACTGACAAATAAAATGGCATCTTAATACATCAAATAAATAAACATGATTTGTCACAATGTAGACAACTATAGGTATTGGATAAAAAGGAAAGTCAACAGTGACCCCTGGTGTTATTCTGATGTTAAAGTGCAGCCAGGACATATGCAAAAGTAATGGTATCAGTTGAATTTCTTTACATTTTATCTAGTGACAACTACAAATGTCAATGTGTTTTATTGGGGTAACATTTGATAGGTAATAGTGCTTAACTGGGCCAGGGAAAATTGTGAATTGAAATTTGTGAAAATATTTATAAAATGTATAACCTAGATATGAATTCACCTTTGCACAATTGTAAACTTACCAACACATAGCCATCCACCTAAAATTAGAGTCAAGCAGGGAGAGCATTAATCAGTGAAAAACCCAACAGGGTCAGGTTAACTCTAGAAGAGGTGCAGAGATCAACAGCTCAGGTGAGAAAATCTGGAGAATTCCACTCAAAAGTTTCCCAAAAACAGTGTGGGGTAGACAGCAAGTATGTAGAGGAAGGTGCACTGGTAATATGATGGTTGTGGAAGTATCATACCCTTTCCTTAAAAAAAACAACTTGAACAATAGTTTCCTTAATATTTTAAAATTATGTCCAACTTGTTTAGGTCTATTACTAAAAGTATTAAACTTTGTTAGAGTTTGAGGGTATAACGTGACAAAAGGTGAAAGCATTTTAGGGGTAATAAATTAGAAACAAATGTTCTCACTGTGGAGTTTACGCCAGATTATATGGAGATTAATGTTGCTGCTTAAATAAATAGATGAAAATGAGGTTTCTGTTTATGGTTAACATCAGAAATTTAAAGTTAATCTTACATTCAACCAAATTTCAATCAAATTTAATCTATTTTCAAATAAAAGTTTAGTTTACACATATTGTAGATAACCTAAAATTAAGTACATTATTTACCTCACTCTGGGTTGTGTTGGAGATATCTGCATGCTGCTTTCAGTTGTTTTACCAGCATGTTATTTCACTTACTTTCAAATATACAACCATGATTCTTCTATATTAAATATGTTTTCTTTAAATCCCAACAGTGGCCATCAAGAAAGGGTCCCGAGTCCCTGGGGTTACCATCACTCAGTTTGTAGAGCGACTTCCTGCAGGAAAATCTACACCAGATTTTACCAGGAAACCAATGACTACAACTGCTCAAGAGGGTAAAGTAAAATACTGCACAATATACTAAAAAAAATAAAATGGTCAAATGCCACTTTTGCACTGTCCCATCTGTCGTTGTTTTAACTTTCTTCAGGTAAAAAAGCCTTTCTTAAAGCTATGGTTAGTGGAGAGCCACCACCAACTGTTACATGGGCTCGCAACAAGGGTGAAATGGATGATCAAGAAAAGTACAACACCAGATATGACGAACGAGCTCGAGAACATGTACTTGAGGTAAATACAAAATATATATATATATATATATATATATATAAAATCCTATTTCTGCTTTTGTCAACGCATCAAATCCAAAGTGTGTGGTGATCTGAGCTTTTAGCAAAACAAACAAAAGGCAATATTCAAAAAGTCTGAACATCCAATTTCCAAGACTGAAGTAAAAGTTGGGAAAAAAGCAGGATGGCTATATATTTTTTTCCCTGGAGAAGAAATTCCCTTGCAAATCTGAAATGCTCGTATTTTCCAACCTAGGGCAACATGTAGTACCTGAAATGATCAAATATATAATCACATTATCAATAGGAAAATTTAAATTACATAATATTTCCTTAAAAATACAGATTTACTTTAAAATTCATTGTTTAGAGAAAAAAACAGTTAAGACTTTGCCTAAGAACATGTAATACAGATATAAAGTGTTATTGTTTTGGGGGCAAAAAAAGTATTTTTTTGCACCTCTACTGAAATGTTATCTTTATTCTCATTTGTCAGATAGTAAATATTAAACTTGAACAAGCGGACAATTACAAGTGCTTTGCAACAAATGAGTATGGACAAGCAGTCTGTGCAGTCACCCTGACTGTTGTTGAAGGTATGAGTTCATATTTTCATAAGACAAATGAATTTTACTACACCACAGCTAGTTATTTGTCCTCTTTGTTGCTTGTGTTTCTTAAACAGGCTTCAAGAAGAAACCACAGAATGGTATGAAATGTAAATACTAACTAAGAAGATGCATCTTTTTTGTCTGTCAAGCAATAATTACTGAATGATGTGTCTTTCACCTACTGACTTTAATCAACTTTTTCCCCCTAAAATGATTTTTTTTTTTTTTGCTTTATAGCAAATGGGTCAAGTGGGCAGGCTACACAAGATTTCAGATCTATGCTTAAGAAAACGTAAGTTCACCTTTAGTTAAGAATCATCAGTCATTTAAAAGTATGAAACCTAAAGGAAGATATTTACTTTTATCTCTTTTCAGTACTGTAGTCACCAGGAAAAAACAACTCCCTCAACAAAAAGAGGGAGAAATTGATCCTAAACTCTTGGAACTGCTTCTGAGTGCACCAAAGAAAGACTATGAAAGAGTCTGTTTGGAGTTTGGTATTACTGACTTCCGCTGGTTACTGAAGAAACTCAAACAGATAAAAAAGGAGAGGGAAGATGAGCAATCAAAGGTGCTGAATTATATTATTAATGACAGTACAAATAGTGAGAATACATTTTCAACCAGCAAAATACATTTTTCTGACAGAAATCAAGTTGTATTTTGAGTCGCACCTTTTGTCAGAAAACCAACACATTTGCTTGATTTTAGTAATTTATTTTTTTGAATGAGGCTTTTATGCCCTGCAGCTAAAACAGTGCATAATTATATGTTAAAAGGCATACTTTCAGTAGTATGAGTTGCCAATAGTAAGCAACTCTGCAGCAGTATTAATGTATTTTATTTTATTTTTTTATCTTTATGTCATAGGTTGTAGAAAATCTGGACAATATGAAACAAATTGAAGTGAAACCGTCTGGAAGAGCCGAATTTAGCTTTGATATGAAACTACGAGATCCTAACAGTGAAGTCAATTTATACAAGGTGAATTAAAATGTCTTATTTAAGCACGATAACAACATCTGAATGACCAAAAAATCTTCAATAAACAAAATAAAATTCTTATTTTTGACAAGGATGGGACCTTGATTCCATATGATGATGACAAAAACTCAAAGCACAGCCTTCAGAAAACTGGAATAAACTATCTTTTCAGCATCAAAGACCCTCAGCGAGAGGACGCTGGATTTTATCAAGTTGATGTTGAAGAGACCAATGTTCTTACAACAGACTTTCAAGGTAAGCCCTAATTATTACACTTAAAATCAATACAGCTATACTGGGAATTTATTAGAAATAAAGCATTGTGCCTTTTTCACTGCTCCTAGTACCCGATGTGGAGTTTGTAGCAAAAATCAAAGACAGTAAAGTCACTGAGAATGAAGATGCAATCTTTCAGTGCGTTTTGTCAACACCTCTCAACAAAATAACTTGGTCAAAAGAGGATGCATCACTGGAACATGGTGGTAAATATGAGATCACCATCTCAGAGGACAAACTTACTCACACCCTGAGAATAAAAGATTGCCAAATGGCAGATAAGGGAGCATATTATGCCATTGCTGGCATAACCTCCAGCAGTGCCTCACTCACAGTCCAAGGTATATTGTCCTTTTTCACAAAAAAATATTGGTATATGTCTATATTATCAAAGATAATTTAAATCTAATCTTTATCCAGGGTCTGAAAAAATTGCTTCATCTTGTCATTTCTGATTTTTTTTCTTATCTTGCATGTGTGCTAACTATCATTCAGCTGATTCAAGTGGATGTAAGGGCACCAAAGCCAGTGATAAGTCGAAGCTGATCTCAGAAGAGCAGGAGAAGTTTCCTAAAGAAAACACTGAAATGGACACAGCAAAGCAGACAATGGCTGAAAATGATGGTGCAGACAAAGATGCACAGGAAAAAGTAGAAGATGGCAAAGAAGGAAGAGTAGGAGGGGAAGGTGGAGTTGGTAATGGTGAAGGTATATGTGATGGAACAAGAAACGATGGAGGCGAGAATGTTGAAGATGGCAAGAATAAAAACCTTCTAGGAGATGATAAAAGCACAACAGATGATGGCAATGACAAGACAAAGAAGCAATCCAGAGCTGCTCTTTTGGGTTCTGACTCTGCCATAGGTAAAACTTTGATCAAATAATGAAAATTAGTTCACATGTTCATGCTAGCTCCGAAATATATCATTGACAGTGATGCATGTACAATTATCACAGCTATTGACAAAAAGAAACCAGTTAGATGGAATAATGGTAAACAGTTTGAACTGTAATAAAAACTGTTAGGATAAATATCACCATCTTCTTAAAATGATGGGCTAAGTCATTTTTTGCCAAAAGTGATTTTTAAATATTTTTTTTGGCTAATTAATCTTTTGGCAAAAAAAGTCCTTACGCATTATTTTACAAAAGTTACAATACTTTAATAGGTTCAGGGTGTACACTATTTCAGTTCTAGAATCCATCTACTCATCCATAATAATTTGTAAAATTAAATGTTTGACTTAGTCAGAAATCTATCAAATTAGCAAAAAAGTGATTTGTAAGAAAATCTTCTGTCTTTAACCGATAAGACAAGTGGGCCTGCCTGCAAAGAAGCCTGAAAAATGGGCCTAAATAGTTAGGGCTGAAAATGTTAAGATGGTGAGCAATCAGTTTCCATATGATGTTAAAGAGAGCAGAAGTTGTCCAAACACGTTTTTCCTGTCATTGTCAAAATGCAGACCGAGGAGCTCAGTTTGTCAGAGGTCTGTCAGATATAAATGCCAAAGTTGGTGACCAAGCAGAGCTGTCCTGCAAACTAAACAGTGAAACCTCTGAAGGACGCTGGTATAAAAATGGAAAGCTGGTAAATCAATAAAAGAATTGTACAGTACAGCTACAATGAAACCTTTTAATCATTTACACAAAAATGTCATAAGATTTTTAAAATTCTTGGTATGTCTTTTATCCCGATAAGCTGACAGAGGAAGATGGCGTAAAAATAATCAAAGATGGAGCCTGTCACATATTAATAATTGAATGCTGTAAAAAAGATGACACTGCTGTGTATCGCTTTGAAGCTGAAGGACGCAAATCAGAGGCAACACTGAATGTCCAAGGTCAGAATAATTACAATTTTGAAATAAGATTTTAATGGCAACTTTGTCAAAAGAAAAAAACGATTGTTTTTCCTTCCACACTACAGACCCACCAAGACTCGACCCTGATGCTCTAGGTGAATTTACAAATCCAGTGATTGTTAGGGTAGGTGACAATGCCGAGTGGAAGCTGCCTTTCTCAGGTGGAGCACCGATGAACATACAGTGGTACAAGAATGACGACGAGCTTCTGCCTGCGGTCAATGTGAAAATCGACACTTCAGATACTGAGAGTCAACTGCGCCTTACCAAATGTCAAAGAAAAGATACTGGAGAAGTCAAAATCAAAATAAAAAATGAGTTTGGAATCATAGAAGCTGTGTCAAGGCTTATAGTACTTGGTAGGTTTACATTGACAAAAGAATAGATCAATCTTTTATCCTTAGCAAACCATAAACTCCACCCATTTTGCCAACAGACAAACCAACACCCCCACAAGGCCCTGTTGCGATAACAGAAAGTGCGGTTACTTCTGTTGAATTCAAATGGAAACCACCAAAAGACAGCGGTGGTTGTCCAGTTACCAATTATATCATAGAACGGCAACAAGTGGGACGAAATAAATGGTCAAATCTGGGAGAGATCCCTTGTATCCCTAGCTACAAGGACACTGATGTGGACCCTGGCAGAAGATACTGTTACAGGATTAGAGCCAAGAATGCGGAAGGCATCAGTGATTACCTGCAGACAGGGGACATACCAGCTGGTGTATTACGTAAGTCTTCCAACAGAGCCAAATTTATATCTGTGAAAAAGTGTGATATATATTGTGGCTAAAAGTGCAAGGTGCTCAACCTTTGACACATTGGTAAGACTTTAGCCATAGTAACAAGTCAAGTGTGAAATGATCAAAGATTGCAAATGGCCATGGAAGAAAATCCCTGGGAGGTCCAGACCCTCCCACCCCCAATGTTGGAAAAGTCCAGAATTGTCCCCCCCCCCAAAAAAAAAAAATCAAAAAAGAAACCTTTGTATTAAACAATATCAATATGAAAAGGCAAAAGAAACAAAGAACAAAACAAATCTGCCATTCATCTAAGAAAGAAATAAGAATTAATGTTTAAGTCCAGCCCCGCCACTGTCAGAACAATGGTTCAGTCCAAAGTGTGGGAGGAGCAACAACAGTGCTGCAAAGGGCACAGGCTACGTTAGCGCCGCTGAAAAGGTGAGATAGCTGTGGCTCTCCAGCACAAACAAAAAAAAAACCTCCAGTAAGTAAACACTTACAGCAAAAGACATGCAACAACTTTTATTAATTTCCACTGCTTAATAGGAATAAACACATTAACAATAAAAATCAGACTATAATTTGTTATTTCATTACTTTGGCTGAATCATGATAAACAGCCTTGTTATGACGTGGAAATCAAAACTAGCAAAACTGGCTACATGTCTTTGATAGACTTAAGTCTCTACAGTGATACCATATTTACCCAGTCGTGTACATAGGCATATAAAGAGAAGAAACACACACACACTCATAACCCCCCAATAATGAAATGGGATTTCCTCCCTTGCAAATGGTCTTGCGTTCAAATGCATAATCATGGAAATCACTTGCTATGCTCATACCCAGACTTCCACAAAAAATAAACTAAATATAAAAATCTATTCTTTTTGCAACAGGTTACCCTGGACCACCAACAGCACCCAAAGTGGCGAGTGCCTTCAAAGACTGTATCAACCTGTCATGGTGTCCACCCTGTGACACAGGGGGGACCAAAATTGTGGGGTACAATTTGGAAAAGAACAAGACAGGCACAAATTACTGGAGCCTTGTAAATCAAAATGGGCCAATTACAGGTATGAAGCAAGCTACAACAGTTTAAAGAGTGATGGTTTTTAGCAGTATCTGGCATATGCTGACTTGAATAAAGACAGAGTGGCATAATAGCAGCTTTTTCCTTCCTTCTTAGATACAAAGTATGCAGTGAAAGATGTTTTTGAAGGTGCAGAATATCGATTTAGAGTGTCTGCCATCAACCTATCTGGTGCTGGAGAACCCAGTGTTCCATGTGAGGCAGTTATTGCAAGAGATCCCAAGAGTAAGCCAGCCACAAATTCCTCCTGAATTGTATTAAAGTTTGTTTTTCTTTTTTTTTTTCCTTTTTTTACACACAGAAAATTTTAAAAATTCTAAATCTTAAAAGGGAATATAGTTATACTCTTATTTGCTTTGGTGTGCTTTCAGAACCTCCAGGCAAAGTGACAGACCTTAAGATAACATCTTCAAGTTACACTACATTTTCATTGGCTTGGACTAAACCAAAGGAAGTGAAAGGCGTAGAAGATGAAGCCCAGGGTTACTATGTGGAAATAAGACCAATAGAGAGCCTTGAATGGACCTGCTGCAATGCCACTCCAATTAGCTTAACTTCCTACACTGTGCTGGGCCTCAAGGCAATGGCTGCATACTGGGTGAGAGTAATTGCCACAAATTATGGTGGAAATGGGGATCCTCAAGGCTTTGATAATTACATCATTGCCATGCCACCTCCTGGTAAGAAATTTTGTTTAAGTCTATCAACACTACAAGATTATTATCATTTTTTTTATTATTATTTTTTTCTGGCACTATGTAATGTCTTCATCAAAATATGTATTCAGTACTCACAAAAGTGTCTCACAAAAATTCTTCAAAAGCCTATTAGTTTTTTTCTTCTAATTAGCTTATAAGTATGTAACATATAGTCACCATATCAGTTTTTCTGGTCTTTGTGTAGTGCAATTTTGCAGTTTCAAAGTTGGAATAATGAATAGTGGCAATTAACGATGGAATATGTTGACAAGAATAAAATTATGATTGTCCAAAACAAACAAAATTTGCAAAGACTTAATTAAAACCAACTTTACAACTATTAAAGTAATTTGTTTTTGGTTGATTTCTAGCAAACAAATTCTATGCAACACACAGTGAGAAGCTTTGTGCTGAGGCTTCAGCTTTTTTTGAATTCGGTCATACTACACTGTGGATGATTCAAGAGGAAGCACATTAGAACAATGAAATGTGAACAGTAAATATTACCACAGCACAGGATATGGATCAGATTTATGAACAAGTTTTGCACACACTATATTTCCCTGTCATACTGCCCCAACAGTATAAAATAAATAATGTAGCAATATTAATCTGCTATCTTGTAAAAAATATTTAAATTAAACTTGGATTTTTAAATTTAACATACAGTGAGACCAAGGTTCAAGGACCGCAACATGAAGACCTTGATGGTGGTGAAATCTGGAAACACTATTCGAGTCAACATCAACTTTGAGGTATAAAACCTTCTACCATGCTTGTGTGAAAATGTGCCTCATCCAATATTTTTGGTCATTATTTTGTTTGTATCATCTACAGGCTTCTCCGATGCCTGACATTTCTTGGGTTAAGGATGGAATTCCTTTGCTCAAACATGTGACTATAACCAATTCAGATAGAGGATCTCAGTTGTTAATTCCCACATCTGAGAGATCAGATAGTGGCATCTACACGATCACTGTCAAGAACATTGTTGGCCAGGAAAGCTTCAGTGTAGAAATCAGAGTTACAGGTAAAGGTCCAGTATTCAGTTTTGGCTGTACATCTCAATGAACAGAGGAACGCTTACAAAGAAATCAACCATAAGATTAAATGCTCTCTGTTGAAGTGAAAAAACATTGATTTAAAATGTCTTATCAATATACGGATCTGTTCAAAAATATTGGTTCTACATAGGGATAAAAATGAAGATCAAGTCTGTAAAGCCAATTAAATGCATAAAAAAAATCCCATCCTGCTGCCAAGAACTACAGAAACCACAAGAAACTTCTAACAATCTTGTCCACACATTAGAACGTAAAGTTTGGAGGTTTTGTTGCCAAATCAGTTGTATATAGTTATAAGTAGGATTTTACAAAACTCTTACGTAGTTTTAGAATTATTAAACTATTCAAATTACATAACTAAAGGAATATAGTAAGCATTGGTTTCAGATGCATTATACCTGCACATATTACCGTCATTCAGTAATAAGGACAAAACCATAATTTCAGGGCATTATAACATGATGTGATTGCTTTAATTTAAAACAGAAGAGGAACAATTATTCCTTCTGATGCTAAGGTAATATTACATACATTTAGACTATGTTATTTCTAAGCTGTTTTATTGTCTTTTTGATTTTGATCTATAGACTTTGGTAAAAAATCCACAAAATTTAGTGGTAGATTTTCTGCTTTCTGTGCCAAATATTACACTGTTCATTTTCTATTCTTTTTATAGATCAGCACAAGAATGATGAAGGCTATGTACTAGGTTAGCCATCTTGGGTTACAGACATGTCATATTTAACTTGCTAACTGTAGTTTTAAAAACAGTGTAAATTTAAGTACATACTCTATAAATTTAAGGGGCGGAAAAAATTATAAAATCAGTCACTGCAGCATTTTTCTGGCATCTTATTAACCAAACTTTAAACCACAGGACATTTTTGACAAGAAAAAAAAAATCTGATCAGGGAATACACTTTTCAAAAACCTTTCATATTGGTAACCAATTCAACTTTGAAGAAAAAAATCCAAAATTTAAAGGGGGATTCATTAGCCTTTCCATATATCTGTATCCTAATTTTCTTTTAGATGACCCCAAGCCTCCAGGCCCTGTAGAGCTGGATGAGAACATACCAGGAACAGTGACTCTATGCTGGGCTCCATCTCCAGATGAAAAACGAGATGACAGACTACACTACATGGTGTCCAAGAGGGACTCCTTCAAGCGCACTTGGAGGACAGCAGCTGACAACCTTTTTAACAACAAGTTCACAGTTGTCAACATTATGCCTGGGCGGGAGTACTACTTCAGAGTGTTTGCAAAAAACGACATGGGCCTGTCACCACCATCTGAGTCCCCTGTGTTTGCTTTAAAAAAGGAAAAAGGTTTGTGTGAGTTTTGAGACAATTTAAAAGGGACAACAAAAATACATTCACAAAAAAAAAATGCATATACATTTGCAGTTCTAGTAATGGAAGTTATCTTTTAGTAAGGTGTGTTGGTTACATTTATATATTTGCTTTTTAAGCAAAGCATGATTTTTACAACTGGCTCACTAAATGTGGTGCAAACAAAGAAAGTAACAGAAAGGACTCAACATCATACATGGCCTTATATGAAGCAGATTACTGTTACAGCAGTGATGACAAATATTTATGTAGGCATATTGTAAACAACTTAAGCCAATGCAGCATCTACTGAAATCATCTAAACGTTCAACATGTCTCAACATTTTACAGTTCTAGTTATAAACAGCAGTGAGGAAAAACATGTGGGGTCTTGATTTTTACTTTGGTATTACCAATATATCATGTTGTCTTGCAGTAACATTAATGAATTTATCTTTCAGGAAAGTTCAAAGTTGACATGCCAAAGATGAAAGCCCTGGATTTTGAGTCACCTCCATCATTCATTATCCCCTTAAAGAGACGCACAGCTCCTGAAGGATATGAATGCTACATGAGCTGTGCAGTAAAAGGTGACCCAGCGCCACGTATAACTTGGTACCACAACAACATCAGCCTCAACACAAACACAAACTACCACATAACAAATGTATGTGGAGTCTGCTCATTGCTAATACTACGAGTGGGACCCAAAGACAATGGGGAATACAAAGTTATTATTGAGAACAAACTAGGGAATGCGGAGTCCTCCATGACACTAAATGTTAGAGGTAAGCTATAAAAATTTTTTTAAGATTCATAAAATGGAGAAATGCACCAAGATGTCATGTTGAAACATTTGAATGTGTGCTGCAAATGAAGCATGATGAAGATAAAAATGTGTTTCTTTACAGAATAAAATGGACTAGTAATATCAAGAATCAGCCAGAACCATAAGATTCCTCACTGCATTTCAAATCAATGATGGAAACTTTTATGGATCTTAAACTGCCACTCTTTTCAATAAAGTGATCCACCAAACTCTTATGAATCTTTTTGTTTATCAAAGATTTGAAAATTGTAATAAAAAAGTTGCTTCCTTGTTCCTTGTTTTGTCAAACATATTAATGTCACCATGGTATATTTGCAACCTGCCTCTTCATGCATATACAATATGAAATGTGTTTTAAGGGTTCAGTCATGCAAAAGTTGTTTTAGATGTTACTGAAAGGGACCCATTAGCACTAATAATATCAGCAGTGTATAATATCTTTACATCGATATATGCTACTCTACAATGCATTCACCACACTAAAATTGTTTTAGGAATGTTTTTGGACTTGTAAGCATATCTGGTAAGTCTTAAGTGTGATATATGATTAAGCAATTGTGACTCAGCTTTAAATCATTTGTTAAGGTAGCATTAAAGACCCTACAGTTTAGAAATAAATCATATCGCCATATAAAATATACCTTTACTATTCTAATGTATTCCCTCAACCAGAGCTCATTATAAACATTATGTTAAATTCAGTTGCACAGAACAGTCACTGTGAAGCACCTACATAGAAATAGTAATTTTATAAATGGGGCAAACATTATAATAAATGAAAATTTCACATAATGGGTAGTTGAAGATCATTTGTACATCTGTTTTCTGTGTTTTTGGAATTCTGCGTGCACAGTGGATTCTAACAACACAGAAAGAGTCGCCACTCCAAAAAAAAGGTCACACTATTATTTAGTTGGATCACCTACGGTTCACAGTCGCCGTGGCATTGTTTCCATAAGATTCTCCAATGTCACAAGGTTAATTTCCATCCAGTGTGGCATTTATTTTTCACCAAGATTATACATTGATGATGGTAGTGTTTGAATACTGCGCAAAGCCTTTGCCAGCATATCCCAACAATTCTCAATGGGATAGAACATCGTTGTGGCAGGCAATCCATGTGTGAAGATTATGTCTCGCACTCCCTGAACCACTCTTCCAGTTCAAGCAGAATAAACCCTGGCATTGTCATCTTGAAATATCCTCCATCAGGGAAGGAAAAAAACATTGAAAGAATAACATGGTTATTCAGTAGTCAGATGACTTCATAATGTTGCTTAATGTGGACCTGACCAACTAGGCACTAGGTACAAGGAGTGCATCGTTTTTTACCCTGACAAAACGATTTACCCTGAAATAGGGTAAATCTGTAATACTCTAAATATATGCCCTTCTTCCATTGCTCCAGAATTCAATATATATTCCTTGCAACCTGAAGGCTTTTTTCTCAATTTAGCCTCACTAATTAGTGTTTTTCTATTGCTAAAAAACGAATCATGTGAGCTTTTTTCAAAAAAAATGTTTGTGAAAATGCCCTTACTTTCAATATTAACATAGCCCTGAGCTTGATATTTTCTCTGCTTGATATTTCAATGATTTGATCTTTTTCTAAACAGACTAACATTTTCCATGACAACAAGAAGTGTCTTTTTACATGGTTGTTTAAGAAATGATGTTACTCAGTGAATCATTGGGGTTAAATAACTTGTTGCCAACTGCAACCTGTCTAGGTTATACTGCGCCTTTCGCCCGTTGACCGCTGGACATGGGCATCAGCACCCCTCCCAAACTCAATGGAATAAGGGTGTAAGAAAATGGATGGGTGGATGGAACTTGTTGCCCAGTGAAAGATCTGACCATGTGGTAATTTTGGAATAGAAGGCTCTTATCTGTTGGCTAAATTAAATCCAGGTGATGACTTTTTTGGCAATGTTGTGTACATGCTTTAATCTCTAAAATCATACCTAAATAAATCCTTACTTAGTGAAATGGTAATTATCTTGAGTACAAAGTTAATAATATGTTAGAATATACTGCTAATATTTTTGCTTGATCTCTGCAAAGTCAAAGAATATTAACACATAACTAATGTTACTCTAATAATAAAAAGCACTTACGGGAAATGTTGTTTTTAATTAGGTAGACTGTAACGCTTGGGTTGCGTTTATGGGAGGAGAAGAGGAGGCAGAAAACTCACAACCACACTGGTACTGGGAATTCCACAGTGTTGTCCTTTAATTAACACTCTTCACCAACCTTATAAGGCCCGGTTGAACGGCTGCTATATTACCAAACATGAAAATGAGCAGAGTCCAAACAACCCGTAACGCTACTGAAGTTAGGGAGCTAGCATGTCCATGTAGCGACTGTAGCACGTTTCTACCACGATCTCTACAGAGAAGCAGTGGCGCATACTCGTGACGTCATTAGAGATACTAGAATATCTTTGAGATAGTACACTATTAAGGCTGTTACAAGATGTTGGCAAACTATGGTAAAATAATAATTTGAGTAAATAAATGTTTAAGACTGCCATTATTTGGCTTTCAGCCAACTTCGACAGTTACAAGACCATGTAAGAACAAGCTTAAAATTCATAATTTCCGGAAATATTAATTCATAGACGTTGTACCTGGTGACGTACATTGCACAAGTAGGCTAAGAAAAGTAGGCTACATGCTAAAAACAAATAGGCTACATGTTACTACGATGTACACAATATAGCCTAACTAATGCATGCATGTTATTTGCATACAAATATGTTGGCCGTTTAATTAATGTGTATTTAGTACACTTCACTTTTTCCATGTGTACTACTGAACATTCCAAAGGTTTTAATGACAAGAAAAGAAGGACAAACACAAAGGAAACCTGCCTTTTCGCCACCGCTGGTTGCTATCGGTAGCCACGCTGAATCGAAGCCGCGCTGCTCTGCTCCAGTCTACTTCCTTCCACCAGCCACAAGTCCAAGACGTTAATTCAAGAAAGGTTTCTAACTTTTCAGAAACACAAGTATTGCTTAAGTTCTCGTGAATTTTCCAGCATCAACAACGTGTTTCATACATCTGTATTAAAACAAGTTAGTCTTGTGTATAAAGCATCGACTTCCTGATTGCAGCAAAGAGCATTAGCTTACAAACGTCCAGCAGGTGGCGGTAATTAAAGGTGAGCGGATTAACTTCCTGTTGCTCTGCGGCCACGTTTATTCTAACGAAGAATGTCGAATATGAAGGCTATAGGTAACACATTTTTGTTAGATAAAAGTTATATAAATTTAGGGTCGTCATGTGGCTTAGTGGTAGAGCAGATCAGTCCTCAACACAGAGGCTCGTTTCCCGGGCCATTTACAGCATGTCTTTCCCTTCTCTCTGTCTTTCTCCCTGTCCAGCCACAGAACATAAGCTACAGCAAAACCCATTGAAAATTGTAGATTTTAAGCAGTTTATTAAATAGAGTTCTGTTCAAGTTGATGAACAGATCTCGCCATCTATGTTTTGAACAATACAAACTGAAATTCTTTAATACGTTATGTGTAAAGAAAGTAAAATCCGAACATTTATTAGCTCAACAATTTTGCAATTGCTATTTTAATAGGACATAGCAATTCTCTACTAAAATTCTATTTGCGTGAATCACGGGAAGAAATCAGCCATCTGATAATGTGTTTCAACTATTTTTACTTAAAGTCGGCGTGTGTGTGGGTGTGTGTGTGTGTAGGTGTGTGTGTGTGCGTGTGTGTGTGTATCTGTGTGTGTGTAGCAGGGCAGGGGGAGGTGTTCACACCACAAAACTTGTAGGAATACTTTTAAACTGCCTTTATTGTTTTTGTTGTAAGTACTTTTGAAACCAGCAGATGGTGCTTGCTTGCTGAGCTGAAAAATGAAGAACACTACACAAATATGACCCACAACTTGAGAATTTCAGGAGGGAAAGAGAGAGGCACTTTTATCTCTCAGTCTGTTGGTAAATAACAGAGTAAAATGCAATGTTGCCCTTGATTTTATGTATACCTAAACTGCCAGAAAAAAATTTCCATGGCTAATGCCAAATCTAGGCTCCTTTTCTTTCTACTTTTCTACTTTTGTCTTGCTAAAGTATTCAAACTCCTTGAAGAAAAACTACTTTCACATTACAATTCCAAAGTTTAATGCATTATACAGATGTTAGGTAAAACAAACAAACAAACAAAAAAAACTGAGAATAATGGTAGTATACTTAACTATAGTAGTGAAATAGAGGTTATGTGAGACATTCCTTACAGATAAATATCTGGAAATGGTTCTATGGATTTTAATTAACATTCTCTTTCTGATACACGTAAACAAATTCATTGCAGCTAGTTGCCTTCAAAAGTCACCTAATTTGAGTCTGTCTGTGTGTAATTTAATCTCATTATTAATCTACTTGAACATTGAAGGTCTCAGAAGTTTTCAGAGAACATCAGTAAACAAATAGCATAATTAAGATCAAGGAACACAGCAAGAGAGGCCAGCGAAGAAACTGTGGACATGCTTAAAATAGGGTTGGATTATAAAACGATATCTCAACAAGCATTTAACATCTCACAGAGCACTACTCAATCCATAATCTGGAAATCAAACTATGACACTGCAGATTAAACTAGGATATTTCAGATCTACAAAGACATACCAGTAGGGCTGAACAATGTGGCTGAAAAACATGTCACATTTCAAGTGTTTAAGATCTGTTGATATTGTTTAGTTTTTTGTTTTAAATATTTGAAATACTACCATACTGGTGACATGACTTTTCTTGTTTTATCCATTCCTCTCAAGCTGTTGAACACTCAACAGTCTTTTATTGTTATTATTATTATTATTATTATTATTATTATTATTATTATTATTATTATTATTATTATTATTATTATTATTATTATTGTTATTATTATTATTATTATTATTATTCATAAACATAGTAAACATTTGAATCACTTACTTCAGTAAAATATGTCACTTCAATTCAGAAATGTTACAGACAACTTAATTTAAATCCGTGCGTACACACTTATAAACACACCCTACAGTCTACAGCCCGCCTACTCCTACCACTCCCCCACATTCTCAAACTTGTGTTCTTTCACTCACATCGGATATGTGTTTCCATCTCATGAAGATCACACTGGCATTCTTCAAACTCAGACAATCTCACCTGAATCCCATCTCGGGTAGGGTGCTTTTTATAACTTGTAATATAAATATTTTTTTCTTTTTGGGGGTATTTTGTATCAGAGTACAACTGTATGCAGTGGTCCCAGCAGTGCAAGAACAATGTCATCTCTACTTTCTCAAAACAAAGATGAGCCGTTCATCAGAAAATCGCAGTCTGACTCTTGTCCAGCTTCATCTGCTGCCAACACCAGAAGCCTGAGGGTAAGGCCTGATTTTCTGTTATCCTTTCTTTGTGTTGTTAGAGAATATGCCTAAATAGATTTCATGCCTAAAGAGACACCATAATAAGATGTTATGATCGTTCCTGAACAACTCTGAACGAAATAATATTTTTACTACTTTAAAAGTAAAAAGTGAGCCATGTATTTTGGAAAATATTTATTGAAATGTTATATTTGAGCATAAATAGAGATGACTGTTCTAGTACATTTTGCTTCAAATAAGATAATTCCAGTGAAGTTATAATAAAAATATATAAGTTCCAAAAACGTGAGCTATGGGCTCACTCAGTTTAAGTGTAATACACTAATCCTGTATTTCATATGTTATTTTGCTACTGAACAAAATATGTTTACGTTTTATGGTGTAGTAGTTGCTAAGTGAAAATTAATATTTCCCTATGAGAATCAAACATTTCTGTTTCTTAATTAGATCATAGTGTATTATGTAAGACCGGCACTATGTTCTTGATTATATAGAGATGGAACTGACAAATACATTCAGCATGTCTACAAAATCTTAAATTTCAAAAACAAACTTTAAATTATGGTCTTTATTTATATATTTTTTACAAACTTTGAACATCACAGTGATTGACCTACAATGTTATATAATTATTTATGTTGATATCCATGAGAAAATTTTGGTAGAAAACTTTGGTATGACTATACACACATATATATTTGATCTTATATATTTGTGTAAAACTTACTTATGGCATAAGGCAGGGATGCAGAAAATACCAGCATGAGTAAGTAATTAAGAAATTTAGACTGTAAAGAAAAGTGTAAAAACAATATGACTTGTTCAAAGACCACAATCATACGAAAAAGAACAACAGTTTGGTTTAGAAGATTGTGATGGTGGGAACTCAAAGTATTTATAGATGTTTATGTCTCAGCTAATCCTAAGGGAAGCTTAATATTTTCCACTTGTCAGCAGGAATAAAAAAGTCTCTCAAGGGATGTGGGAGGACTGGAGGAAGACTCAGAGACAGGAAAAACACTTTTAAGCATGAATAATTGAATAATTAGTTGGACAAATTTGATAGTATCTATTTACATGATGTCACATTGTTTAAACCAACGTGCTTGAGTCTATGATTAATAACTTTTTACCAAGTATAGTCACATGTTGTGAGACATCCTTTGAAGGGTTGATTTCAGGGTCTGGTGAAGATCCAGAGGTTCTTTAAATCTGAACAAAGGCACTGCAGTGTTTACACAAAGTGTCTGTAACACAAAGTCTTGGCTCTTCTTTCTATTTTAGACTTCCAGTTAACTGTGTTTGGCATAAATCTCTTTGAGCACGAATCTATGGTCTGCTTTTATGTTGCGGTATTTGGTGTGCTTTAAAATCGAAGAGTGCATAAGTAAACTGTCAGAAGTTGTCTTTTTTGATATTACGTCTTCACATGAAAACATAACTTAAATGTTAGCTTTTGTAATTCAAAATGACATCTGTATGTGTCTGTAAAAAGCCATGTAGAGTATACCAGATTATGTTTCTGATACAATGACTAACATGACAGGGCATTCAAGGATTAAGAGATTTTTATGCTTGTAAAGTAACACATCTACAATAGTTGAATCCTTATGTCATCAACCTAACAGTGAATTCTGATGCTGAAGGTCGCGCAATTATTACTTTAAGCTGTGCATTTGAGCAAAAGGTTATCTTAACTATGGGCTGACAGTGGAGCACTTATGACTTATGATAGCTGTTATTCACTAGTGTGACAATAATGTACAAACAATAAAAATTACTCAACACATAACAAAAATGATCAGCTAAATGGCTAAAAAAAGCTATTGTCAGTCTTCTATCTAAGCTCACCGTTACAAGAAAAAAATGTGTTACACTTGTACAACACCACATGAGAAATGAGAAGGAGATTACTCACTTGTGTTAGCTGGATATAGTTGTTAAAGTTTACTGACACATTTATTAGTTTTTTTTGTATAGCAACCCATTAGATTTATGTAATAAATACTGTGTGCACTACATTTTTGTAATATGTTCCATGGAGTTATGTCTCTGGATTACAATAAATCCAGCAAATGGACTTTTTTTCCTTTTGTTTTTCTTCTTCTTTTCCTCTTTAGAGTGTTTGTATGAAACCCACTACCACTTTAATTAATGTCATTTTAACCAATTTAAATGTTGTCACTGCTTTGACAAAGATTTTTGCTTGAAATTTTCTGAGGACATAGACCACACAACCTTCCCTTACTAAGCAGGCAAAAGTGAACAAAATGTGAGCGTCCCTGCCAGAGTTATTACCTTTTTTGGATATGTTTAGCTATCTCTGCTTGTGAGCTTATTTAAGGGATCATTTCCTCTCTCCTCCTTTAACTTGCTTTGGTATGTCTGACTGTCATAAACTGTTTCATGGAGCACATTAAAATGCCTCACATCATGGGTAAAATGACATTACTACAAGTAAAAATGTAAGCAGAAATTAAGTACATGTTACTTTATTGATAAAATTAAAAATGTTACTTTGGTTAAAAAGGGTGAGGCTAGGTTGACCTTCACTACAACAAGAATGCATGTATTTTGTTAAAATAAAAGCTAAATATATTCTAAAACCTACTTTCTCTCTTCTAGCATGAAAGGCTGTCTAGGTAAGTTTTCTATGACTTTGGATACTGAAACACAAATAAAATCTATATGTTTCAATGGTTGCTAAAGTTAGAGAGTAACTGATAATGAGAAGTTATGTCTTTAGATTGGGCTCATCTGACGTCTCCAATGACACATCAACAAACCATGCAGAGTCCTACTTTTTACGAAGGGAGAACAGACTGTCTGCAAAGAAGAAGGCAGAAGAAGAGAAGATGAACAGTGACTATAAAAAGGCAAATGATGCAATTTGATTGTTGAACATTTCACTTGAAGTTGGTGAAAAGAAAAGTAAACCCTGTGTCAATTCTCTTGTGTTATCACATGTAATCTATATTATCTACTATATAATTACATGATATATTAAGCTTATGTAAAGATTTGACCTTTGCCAGCTCAAAACCTCAGATCATAGATACCACCAGTTCATTGTTCTTTTAAGAAAGAAAAAGCAAAAAAGAACCCAAAATCCTTACCTGCAGGTGAGATTTAGTATATGATATCGGGTTACTACTCAGCAAAACGAAATTGGCTTTCATCCAGGTTTACCCATACACACAGTGCAAATATTCTTTCCCTACAGGTTAATGTTGAAAGGGGAAATTACAAACTAATAATGCAGTAATGCCAGTAGTGAAGCATTTCTTAGTAATTTTGCACTAAACCCTAACATGTTACATACTTTTAAATAGTCAATCTAAACTGAACACACAGTTGTACTTCAATACAAAAATTTATTGAAGTACAGTACATAATTGCATTGAAGTACAATTTTAACTTCAATGCAAGTTAAAATTACATTGAAGTTGCAATGCAATTTCAATGCATTGCATAACCGTTAAATATATTTAATGATTATATATAATCGTTAATGATTATGTATAATCATTAAATATATTATTTACACATGAAGAAATTAAGCTACCACAGACTCCACATTTAATTTTGTTGTTTTGTTATATCAGTTATATCAGTGATCTATATGTATTTAATTGTTTATATAATCTTGTCATTGTAGGCATTTATTTAACGTTGCTCCATTTTGTTTTATTTGTTTCAATTTCCTGCGCTGTGAAAATGAATGTGTGGAGATCCAAACATATGTGAATTTTACAGATGTATGAAAAGGCACTGGCTACAAATCAAAGGCTCAAGTCCCGACTAGAGACCAGCAAACAAGACCTGGCTACAGTTCAGGACCAGCTGCAGACTGCGCAGGTGTGCAAATTAATTTCATTTTGGGCAATTTAACAATGATAATAATAATAATAATAATAATAATAATAATAATAATAATAATAATAATAATAATCATCATCATCATTTCACTGGAACAGAAGGGAAAAACAGATGATTGTACTTCAAAAATGCTTGAAGCAGAGAAAAAGGTACACACTCATCAATCTGATTTTGTACGTTTTAATGAAACTGCCCTATTCATGTTTAATACATTATCTTTACAGGAAAGTTGGAGCCTTAAAAAGAGGATATCAGATATGGAAGAACAATTAAAGGTAATTTTTATTCATTTCTTAAGCGTATTAATATTCCTTCCCTGAGTGTTATTAAGTACACACAAACTGTGTGAATGTTTGTGAGACATTGTGTTGATGATGGTTTTAGCTGGTATCACTTGTCACCGTTCTGTTGTTGGCTTTGGAAGCTGTGAATACATCAACACCATAGCCATAGAACAACAATGGTTCACTGTCTAATGACAATAGTCTGCTCTGTGCTGCTTAAGAAGATTCCAACAAGAGCTTTTTGTTTTCTGCCAATGAATTGCCTTAACAAATATGGGATACTAGTTTGAAAATAAACCCTGACACAAAAGACACCATGAATGTGGATTGGTGTGTGTTTCTGTGTGTACATGGATGATTGTTTGACTGACTAGATTTGACCAGCTCTGAGAATAGAGACAGAAACAAAACTACATTTCAAAAATTACGTTTGCAGCATTGTGATACTTACTGATCCATTTGGTGTTGAGTCATAGATATTGATATGTTAACTATAGTGACTATTAACTATTTGATGCATTTAGTTTTAAATTAATTTAAGCAGTAAAAACTATTGATTATGTGGATGTGGAGTTTAACTAAATCAAGAATACTAAATTGGAGGACCAACTTTTTTAGTCATGGTTAAAGCCACCAAAAGTTAGTTTTGATCAAACGGCTTAAAAAAGTAATTTAGGGTTTATTCACACAAGTCCTTTGGTTCACTTGTTTGGTGCTAACCAAAAATTGACTTTTTTAGTTTTGTGCTGTTCATTTCACATTGTGCTTTTTCTGTAAATGGACTTTAATTCATAAGCAAAACCATGTGGGTGATGATCACTTCTCCCACTGGACAGAAAGGATGGAGGGCAGGACAAAGCACAGCCCCCCAAAAATAAACTTTGGAAGTCCTGTGTGCTGCGTTTATGTTGTGCATATTTGTGCTGTTGTTGAAAATGTAATACTGCTTTGAATGTCAAGAGCAGCTCATACAACACAGGTTCCACAACATGATTTTCTAATTTTGGAACGGCATCAGCAAATACTGCTGCAAGCTGAATGAGGCCAGATGCTCTGCGCCTCCTGATCCACAACATGCTGAAAGCAGCATTGCTAAGCAGAAAACAGCAAATTAGTTGCAATTTCAATACATGCATAAGTAGCATTAGCAATACTGAAGGCCTCATTTTAACTATAATGCAAAGGAGTTGTGACTCATGAGGTTCAAACAGATGTTTATTTCCTGTAGTTGGTTTGGATCAAGGCCAGTCTTTATTCACACCAGAAGCAAACCTTATTAGAATTTGGTTGGAAGCGCACAGAGACCACCTCAAAAAGTGAGGCTTAGGTTGTTTGCTCCACACCAGGGTTCACTTGAGTGTATTCAAACCTGCATGAAAGGTCCGGACCAATAGTGAAAACAAACTCTGGTCCATTTAAAGAAGCTCAAATATGTTATGTGTGAAGACCACTGTATAAAATTATCTTCACATAACCCTCATCATAGCCACTGCAAATATTCATCCTTCTAGTAGACCCACTTAACCTAGCAGAGTCATGGAGAGAGCTGGTTCCAGTCTTCAGGAGTCATTAGAGAAGACACTCTGGAAATGTAACCAGTCTTCCGATTAGCTTAAATCTGAACTTTATGCTTGTTAAGGCTTTTCTGTGCTTTTTGTCTTCAGGTGAAAGCTGAGCTGAAGCTAGAGAACCAGAGGCTGAAGGATGAGAATGGGGCTTTAATCCGTGTCATCACTAAACTCTCCAAGTAAAACAGGAAGCAGGCAGGGGAGAGAAAGGGGGGACACATAAAAAGCTATTTTTAAATCCAGTAAAGGAATAAACTGACCTCTGAAATAACGTCTGAAAGGATTATGGTTCTGCTGATGTTCTCTAAATGTAAGGTTTCTTGTACTTTTTTGTTGTGTAAAATATTAATAAAAGGTGTCTACAAAAGGCTGTTGTTTTGGTTTTACATAATTTCTCCAGTGACTTAAAATCAAATTGTAGATCTCAAAGTGTATTCAGTATTTTCTTTACAGCTAAAAAAGTAAATACATAGCAGTGGACATTTTGGTCACTTCAGATAAATACATCAGCTAGAGAGATAAAACTTACTGACGGAAAATAAACTTAAAGCACATGTTTTTATGTCTGAGCAATTTGTGCAAATTAACATATTATGGGTAGTATTTTATATTAAATGCCAATTCTTTAAAATAAAGGACTGCTGGAAATGGACAAGTTATATTATTTTGTATCATCTTTGATTTTTGGACCTTTATTGTGGATTTAAATACAGTTGACATAATTTGCATCTGCATTTCTGTTAATGGTCACAGGGCCTCTATGATATATATTTATCAACCTAAAGTCTGATTACTGCTAATTCCTCATTGTAGTAAGAATGTGAGATCTACTGGCTGCCAGTGCTGCTTGCCTGCTTTGAGTTCATGAAAGATAAACTGTTCAACACTGTCACCTACTGACCATGAGTTGAAATGCACTCCTGATATGTCTCCACACCACACAAGACGCTGATACACAAAACGTTTTTATTTGCTGTGATTACAGTTTGACAACACACAGGTATGTCCTTTCTTTCTTGAGTTTTATTATCTACTTGAGTTGATTCATTTTTACTTGTTTCTTTTTGTCTTTCTGTTACTGCAAAAATGACTTTTCAATTAAACAAAATCATGCATGTCACAAAAAGGCACATCTATTAATACTCCTCTACAGTAGACCAAAGCAAGAGTGAAGAGAGACAAGCGTTCCCCTTGTCTATGCTTGATGGCAAGTCTGTGTTGGATGTTATGCTGACAGAAGATGGTCGAATCTGAAAAGAATGCTGGCAGTATTGCATTGTGAATGTTGATTTTGCAAAGTTTGGGTCTGCTCTGTGCTTGAGAGGCCCAGGAAGACATGGGATTTTGTTGTCTGCATTCCAGTTGTCTGCATTTTGAGCAATGGAACATAATTACACAATTTTGGTCTTAAGAAATGCAAGATAAAATGAAGGAGAAAGGCTTGACACATATTAAAGATGCTTCTAATGAGGTGCCAATTCACAAAGAAGCAACTTGCAAATTCATATTTTATCATTCTCTTTGTTCCTTAGATGAATAGAGATAGTCTAATTGTTATTAAAAATATATCTCAGTTAGTAAGACTGTAGTAAATTTGAAAAAAAACAAACAATAAAAACAACAGAAAATAATTGGAGAGACACGAATCAAAGCATGCAAAAGTGGAACACCACCATCTCATCTCATTGCAAACCATTAGAAAACAGACTTTTCATTCAGAGAGTGGTATTTGAGATGAGAAGACTCATGCTGAGCAAGAGAACAGCCAGACCAATATGATGTGATAATCTTTAACAGAACCAAACATTGTATTAGGAATACAAAATAAGTAATGTTATGTAATATTCAAACAGAAAAACTGAAGGTTAGGTAGATTAATGTGGGAAAAGGAGCTACAAGACTTTTTTTCTGTGTCTGACTTTCTTTTGGCAGGAATGAACAATGGAAACACTTAGGGGTACACTGGGGCAAAGGGGTTTAAAATATATACAGTCTACTGCTTAGTGACAAACACACAGTGCTATTAGAAATGAACATTAACTGATTTTCAGTCAGATTATATCTTAACACACATGAAACAATGGAAATAAAAGACATTCATGCAGTATTTAGTTTTAAACTTTGGGTGTTTGAACAATTATTACACAAAACAAACACACTGTTAACCCATTAAATCAGATTATTCAATCATACACTCAGTGCCAGTGAGGAAAAAATACATACACTTTTCAGTCAGTACATACGTTTGTTTTTACTCCATTTTATTATCAAAAAGTACACTGAACACAAACACACACATACACATCATAGTTATAGATTCTCTTTAAAACATGCTAATATTTACATCATCTTGTAATTACATGCTGCAGACTATTAACAGCTGGGCGTAATGCATAATTTCTGCAGCAGATGGAAGCACTGCGGATGAACTCAATTGCACTCTGCTGGTCAATATTATTTAAATAATTCAAACATAAAAACTAAATTTTTCTAAATGAACTGTTCAAATCAACTGAACTCTCACACTGTGTTTTTGGAATTTAATATTAAAATAATTAAACTACTAAGTCTAAACATATACTATTTTTCTGATGCATTTATCAATTTCTCTTCATTTTTATATCAGACAGTTGTTTGAAGGAGAACACTTTTAATACTACACAACTTCAAATTTTCTGCTGTGAAGGAAATGAGGATATTGGACCTATTAAATTTCATGATGTAAAATAGTTTATTATTAAAAATTTACTTGTTTTAAAATTTCTAAATTAGCTTTTGTAGTGATTAATACACACAATGTAGTATTAGAAATACTTTGTCAGGAGGGTCAGTTCTCTGTAGATTAACACAAACCTTAGCTTCTTTATGATAAGCTGTTAATGAAGATTCTGACTGAGCATCTCCATTAACATAATTTGCTGTGAAGCATGATGAATGCTAAAATCTGCAGCTCTTTTTGGTTTAGGATATGTGCACTGTATGATGCAGCAGTTACCATGTTAATAGTCTACAAAGTTGAATTTTACACACAAATTCACATTCATTTAAAAAAGAGGCTACATTTTATGTTTCTAATCCCCTTCTCTATGAAAAAGTTTTGCTTTTGACAGGGTGTAGGTTAAAGTACAACACATCAACCAAAGACAAAAAAAGGACAACAAAATAAAACAAGTTTGCAAAAGCAGCATTTGAAAATAAGCCAAATGTATTTGAGCATAAGTGGTAATCTCTCTGGTGTCTGTACGTCTTTCATAAATAAGAATTTTTTATACCTATATGGTCGGCACTCCTCAAGCCTTAATTCAGATGGCGCCTTCAAAATTTTTCAATAAGGCTCAGCCTCTAGGACATAAACAATGCATGTCTCAACATTTATTCATCAGGAAGGCACACTCATGTTCCCATTCTGCATCTGATCTGCCATCTGTGTGTTTATCCTAAATGCATAGATGTGTCTTCATGGCAAAACAAACGAGCAAAAAATGTCAATTCTCTTGTCATTCTTGCCAAGAGTGGTGAAATTCCTTGCGTATTAAATGTTGACATAAAAATCTCAAAAAGAAACTGCAGCACTATTTGCTGCACTCAGTGATCTCAACCAGATTCATTCTAAATAAATCTACTAATGGTAATGGATGCAAACCAGCCCTTTGCTCCACACTATCACACTTTCTATTGCAGGGCATAGCACACTTATAAGCAACATACAATACTAGGTATGCTGTGCTCAGAGCAGAGGGGAGGTAAGTAAAGCATGCTCCATAAACTAAACTAAAGCTTTTTATCCAGCATTGTCTTTAACATTATTTTCACCCATTTTCAGCAAATCAGTTTCTTTAGATCAAAAAAGACCAAAAACTGATAATTCATGAACTACTAACCCACTAACTCATTACTATGTTCTTGCCACAAAGATTGGATGCTTGAAAAGAGTTTCCATCAACTTAACTGTGTATACAACGTTATCCTAAGATGTTTCTTTTTTGCTGAGCAAGATTTATGACAAGTAGTCATTTGATAAGTCATAGGATTCATGCAAAGAAGGGATGATTTTCTGAGTAAGAGCAATAGCTGGTTGATGAGGCTTGTTACTTCTTTGCTGCCAGCTTTGCAAGCTGACCGTCAATATCCTCCTCTGGTTGCAATGGGTGCCACTGGGCGATGGGGCGGCGCGGATTAGCCAGCATGTCTGACCAGTGCTTAAGACCCAAGCCGGTAGCCTTGCTGCCAACAAAGATCTTCCCAATGGCATCGTTCTTACCTATTTTGTCATAATCAAACACTGTGATAACCACCAAGATTTTCTGAGAATGAAGGGAAGGGAGAAACAAGAAATGTGTTTAACAGTAGTTGGACTTATATATATATATATATGTTTTACTTTTAGCATTGAGGCTCAGTGTTTCTTAGCAATATATTTCGTAGCTCAAACTAGTACTCCAGATTAGTTAAGGAGGGACTATTGTGCAAAATTGACTTTTTTTTTGGCTTCATATCACATTAAAATGTTATTACATAATTTGAGAAATGCTTGAACCTCCTATGCCATCCATTTGGGGTTGATCTAAGCTCCTATTTAACCAAAGCTCTGCCTTGGTGCTTCAGCCCCAGGCAAGTTCCTTCCCCATAGAGCTTCTGCGCCTCCCCCACACTGATCCACCAGACAAGCTGCAGCAGCAATTAGCAAACACCTGGTGGAACTGCACACCTACTGAGCTTATCAAGCTATTGGTTGTAAACGGCATCAGGGGAGGACATGAAGAAGCTTTGTTGTAACGATGTAACGAGGGGGAGATTTGGAAAGGGCAGGAAGTTCTTGAGGAGACAGAGGTCAATTTCAAGGTGACTGATATGACTATAATATGAAGTCAAAATATCTTTTAAGTTGTTTTTAACATATAGCATTTCCTAACAACTAAAGATAACATAGTTTCTTGATCGTCCTACAAAATGGCACTATGTACTTGGGAAATACAGTACATAATAACCCCCTTTATAAATGCTTATATCCATTTAGATTGCCACTCGGACAGACATTGCATATAAGCTTTGCCCTCGACTAACAAAGTCAAACTTTTAGAAATAAAACTGCTCTTGTTGAATGCCAATTTTCTTTAGTAACCAGCTTACGACTTTTGAATATGATATTGCTTGTGTATCAAAAGTAATTTCTTGGCACTTTGGACACAACAATCTAAAAGCCTCTTTAGTTAAGAAAAATATACTTTAACAACAAACTCCAAAACTCTGTTGTGAATAACATAACAGTTAAGATAGATTAAAAGAACTAAATGCAAACATTTCACTTTAAGCCAGCACATAACTGAAACTGAAATATATATTTTAAAACATGTATCTCAGTGGAATTCAGAATATCATATTTGAGTTTAACCATACCTGCATCTGTTCCAGTGGGATTTCAAAGCTGAATGATTCATTGTAATACGGATTCAGGGTGTTCTTCTTCACGGTTGTCTTCTTTTTCTTAAGACGCTTTCCTCCCTGCAATAGCTGGATTTTCACATAGGGATCTGGACAGCAAATCAGGTAATGCAGATAATTATTTTCAACTTACTTAAAAGAAATATTGCTTTGATATCATAGAGTATTTTATTGTGACCTAATATACTTTTAAAATCATGTTTAAACTACTTAAAAATAAAAAAAGTTAAGGATTTCTCAAAATCACAGGTCAGGATCCTGTGCGCTCTTGATGAGCGCACAGTCACACTGTGACTCATCTTATTTGTGTCCTATTTAAAGAAGGAAAACATCTGCAAAAACATCACTCTGTTCAATCTGTATCATTCCCAGTAACTTGCAGTAATCCAAAAATAGGTTTACCAGACAAGCCACAGGCATCCATCTTCTTCAGATTCTTTGCCTCCAGGATGCAGACGGTGAGTTTTCCAGCAGTGGGGACGTAACGAAGGGAGATGCAGATGTCTCCAAGTTTCTCAGGCTGAACAGCCGCCGACAAGAAAAGAATAATGACAAGCACACACACACACACTCATCAGAAAACTACAAACTGCAAGATTGAAAGCAGATAGACTCAAATGGGACCTAATTTAAACTATTAATGGTGTCATAGAGAAGATTATTTTATTTGCATCGACATTTTGTGATTTGTTCCTAATACTGGCATTAACAGAAGCATTCTGTTTCATAAATTGACATTTTAGATGATTATTGAAAGCAGAATATATAATGATCATGGCCACAGTTTTAAAAAAGTCTCTTATAAAAGTTTAATATCCAGAAACCCACCTCCTCTTGGTCTGCGCTCTCAAGGTCCCGCCATTCTTCAATAGGACGTCCGAGGTCAATGGTATTCATGGGTATCTTCACTTCCCCAATGACGTCATGTTTGGAAAATCTGTCATAGTCGTACACTGACATCATCAAGATTTTACCACCCAGTTCCTCATAGGGCACCTGAGTAAAAGAAACAGTGTAGGTTCCAAAGCAATTATCTCACCTTTTTTTTCCCAGAGTTCAAGAAATAAATGTTAATATGGTCAAAATTCATATTATGTGTATATGTGTACTTTACCACTAAATCAATAAATTAGGAAAACTGAAAATACACATGAAAATATAACAAATGACTTAGTACAGAATAAGTAATGGCATTCTCAAATGTACTCAGCAAAAATACATTACTTAAAAATTATGAGGGAAAAAAATGGTGTCTGTGCACATACATAGTACTGAAGCAGTTTTATGTGCATACAGTGAATTATTTTGGCTTTCTGAAGTTGTCACAGAAAAACAACAATTGTGCCACTGGTCATTATGTTTGTTGCCCCTGAAAGACAGAGCATTTTGATTCTAGCTGTGCTTTTATTCATTTTGGATTTGCAAATTGGTTCAGCTGCCAGCATGTTCTAATGCTACACTGCGGGGGTCGTTAGTAAATATGGCAGAGAAAGCTGAAACGGGCTCAGGGATCTAAGGGCATTTCTGATAATGAGGGGACAGTTTGGCGAGATATAAAGTATAAAAATACTAACTCACTAAACTCAGCCATTGTCTTCTTGCTGTTGCATGTTATCAAACCATAGAAAACTTACCTTGAAAACAAATGTCTCATTGAAGACAGGATTCAGAGTTTTCTTGTGCACCTTTGTGTCAAACTTCTTCTTCTTGTCAGGGAAGAGAAGGACCCGGACGTAAGGATCAGAGGTTCCACCGGAGTCCATTGACATGAGATCTGCAGCTTGAAGAATGCCAACTGTCAGCTGTTTATGACATGAAGAAGAGAAGTGATGAACACAGAGATGTTGTTTTTCTTCTTTTTTGCAGTAACTCAACTGTTTTTGTATGTCATTGACCCTGTCTTAATCTGTAACATGATATAGTCATTCACCTAATGTAGATCTTCATTAAATGTGAACACCTAAGAAACTACTAAAAAAATTATTTGTCCGTTCTTAGATTGCATACTGAATTCAGAAGTGACAACCACATACCTTGGTGTTCTCAAAGTCATAATCTATGGAGTACTGGAGTTTCCCCAGTTTTTCTTGCTCTTTCTCCTCCTCCTCTTTTTCCTCCTCTGTCATTCCGGTCTCTCCTTCTTCTTCATCATCGTCGTCCTGTTGTTTCTATTGTGTGAAGGTGACAAGATAAAACACTGAATGAGATACTATTAAACTCAGATATGCAACACAGGGATTCCCCATAACCATCAGCATGCCACAGACACTGGAGCTCCAGGAGTTTTTACATGGGAGATACATGTTTTGGTTAGGACTTACTTGCACAAGTCCTCATGATCAAAACAAAGGACTTATAGTTTCAAAGTGAAAAAAAATGTTTGATGATTAAAAATGTGTCTACTTTTTTAGCCCTTCACTCCTCATCCTCTCAGTGTTTTTGGTCCAGTGGGTAACTCTTTTGACATGCTTGGGCAGGACAGTGACAGGCAGAGTCAGTGGAGGTTTTGCATGCTAGTTCCACTAAGGGGGGTAGAAAAAATGCCACAACCTTTCACTCTACTCAGAAAAAATAGAGTTCTCCAGTTTGTAAAATTTTAGATATTACCAGATGAACAGGGTGAAGCACTTTTAAATAAACCCCAAAGGAACTAGCTTACAACAGCATTACCAGTGCATGTTATAAAGGCAAACAGGATATTCTGAGCTTTATGCTTCATATGCTAAACTTTTAAAAAAGATGTAGAGCAGCCAAGGTAAACATAGCCAGTTTCTAGAAACCATGTAGACATGTCTTAATCACAAACATTTATATAGATTGTGACTAGATTAGTGTTACCTGACAGTTAAGCCTACTTTTAGAGACTCAGATATGCACTGAAGATATCTTTAGAAACCTGGATATGCTATTCTAGTTAATTCTGAAGCACACAAGTTTCAGGAGATTTTCTCATGGCAATGATTAAATGGTTTGAGTAATTAATAGATTTTTAGGGTTTTATCAGATAAAATCACACAGATGAACATATTATAATAGGAGTGAGAAACATTGCTAAATATTTTGAATAACATCTGTTTTATTTAAACTTCAGCCATTTAGTTAACTGTTGTAGTGAAAGTGAATGATATGATCAGATTAATAAAAAAAGGTTATAGCATCTTCTAAGTGTGGTAAATAAGTCATTTTATAATTCCAGATACTGAAAACAGTCAACTAGAAAACCTCCAAAAGAACTGCTAACATAACGCTTCATGTTTAACTTCCATAAAACCATAAAAAAAGATGGTTGTATAGGTGACACTCTATGGTTAATATTATTGAAGGTATTAACTTAAGTGAAAGACTGAAATCCACTGTAAACAAGAAAAATAAAGACTCTATACATGTTCATGGTTTCTAGAAATGTAAAAGTGAAAAACATCCTCTCAGACAAATTGAAGATTATTAGGCCCTGAAATAAGTCAGGATTATGCTCCTCTCATTCATTCAAGATTTAGAATACATAACAAGCTTGAAGCACCTTCAGTTCTTGTTTAACTCATTACTTATGTGGCTAAAAAGGCCTAATCTTTATCACGATAAACTGCTAAAAAAAAAATTGCTGCAAAGTTATTTTTGTGACCAATTAAAAGCATTCTTGTCAAAGTGACCATTAGATGTCTTCACATCCTCCTATCTCTATGACAATCAGCATCAAAGGTTTTTTGAATAGCTTGTCATGCAGTTTCATCAGCACCATTTCCATGTCTCCCAAACAACCAACCATGCCCTTCATCACATGCACAGATTAATAGTGTTAACAGTGTCTTGCACGTCATTTTGTGAGTTACAGTTACATTGTCCAATGAACAATGTGTTAGATGGTTAGACTCTCCTCTCCTGGGTTTATGGAGGACATCATAGCTTTCCCATCATTACATTCTCAGGTTATCATAACAGAATTAACACAACAAAAAGAGGGAGACAACGGCAGCAAAGGAAGCTACGACTTTCATTCCATGAAACCCACCTCCGCCCTTGAGGCAGAAGGTATCAACACGAGCTATCCACCTACCGTAGAGCAGGGGTCCACCACAGTCAAGAAACACGAGGCACACATAAGACAGACACAAAGCGGAAAAAAGGAGGAGAGCAGAGAGAGGAAGAGATTCAACTCACAAGACACCAAACACACAACAAAGAAAGAGGCAATCAAGACCACCACAACCACAATTAGAAGGAGAAATGACACACTTGATATGAGGACTGCAGACAAATCTGACTGCTAAATCAAAGTAAATGGATCACAAAGAACTGGTGAAATAAACTCATTTGTCCTCCTTTTAAGTTAAGGAATTATTTCTATGGCAAACCAAACCAAATTTCCCAACATGGTGTCCCTTATTCTTTGCCATCTATAAATAATGTGTGTCATTTTTCACCATGAGGTCACAATGGAGTACGTCACATTATAAAAGAACAACACAACATCAATTAAACAGAGGGGACGAGAGCTCTCCTTGTGTCCTCTACTGCCTGGCTTAAAAGAGCTGCTGGTGAAAAATCAAACGGAGTTAGCCAGTCTTATTCCGTGCCATAAAATTCAGAATTTACAAGAGTAAACTTAATAAAGTGAAATGGATAAGAAAGAAGGAAGATCCCAACTTAATGCTACCCTGACTTTCAGGGGTCCAGGAAGCTCTATCCGTCATACCTCACCACCCTGCATGTTCTTCATGTTAAAGCCGTCCTTGCCCTTCTTTCCTTTCTTGTTCTTCTTCTTCTTGCAGCAGCATTTTTTGATTATGCAGAAACAACAAGTGAGAACTAGCAATGCTGCCACCACAGCGATAGCAATCAAAGCCCATGGAGGAACTGGTTCAAAAAGAAAAAGGTGCAAAATTAGAATTCGATTGCAAACTTTTATACTTTTATGCCTCTGTACTGTGACTTACGTGGGATTTTATCGATTTCATTTAAGAATTTGCTTTTAATCTCCTCAAACATGTCATTCTTGCTGATCTCTGTGTTGTTGGAGCCTGAAGTATCTGGTGCAGAGGTGGAGACTGAGACCGGGGAGGGAGCCATTGTCACAGTGGTGGCACTTGTCGGCTCTGCAGCGGCAACAGCCTGAGGCTGTCTGAACAAGTTGAACTTCATTGTGAAAGACTAGGGGCTTTTGTGTCCCTGAAACACATACAATAAGCAAATAAATCATTTATGTACATACTGGCAAAAGGATTAAAGGTGTATTTTGTAAACTTTAGAGAAAATAAATGCATTTGTCTGTGTTGAATACGTTCCAACTTTTCAGCTTCAAAGTTTTTTATCATAACATTTGCATTGGAAAGGAAAGCTATGATGAATCTAAATATAGGGAACAAGTCAAAGAACTATAGCACACATTGGTTTTTATCCATCCTGATAACAACTGTCACAAAAAACTTTCACTGATTTTATTTTGTCTTCTCAATTTCTAGAGCCAATTTAACACCCCTTCATGCATTAGTCTTTCATGTTCCACAGGGTGAGTCCTACCCACAGCTGAACCAGTAATGTTAATATTAGCTCCAGCATGTGAAATAATTCTTCTGATGTTATTTAAAAATAAATCACTATGCCATAAATGCTTCAATTTTAAAAGATTAATTGCAAAAGAAACCCCCCCCCCCCAAAAAAAAGCAGTTACATCTATACTTATTAGAAAATGCACCACAATGTATAACAGAGAGGTCTTACAATGCAGGCTGTGTGGTCTGATGTCAAACAACTTTTATACGCGTTTCTGCTTCAACACACCTGATTCAAATAATGAGGTCATTAACAGAACTCTGGATAGATTGGCAGAAAAGTGATCCAGCCATTGATCCAGGTGTATTCAACCAGGAACACATGTAAAAGTTACAGGATGCCTGGATTTGAAAACCCCTGGTATATACCATTCTCAAGAATGGAAATTTGTAAATAAATTAACTTTAAATCTTAGATAGTAAGTCAAACAGCATTTTCTCCATCCCAATGGATGAGAGACTGAAACCCAGCTGTTTTCTTTTTTTCTGTTTTTCTTGGGTCATTTTATCTTATCTTGCTTTCAGTTGTGATTCAAACTTAATTTTAGAAACAATGTGAAGCATGTGGATTTATTTTACTGAATATACAAGTGTAAATCAGTGACATGTGGTGGGTATAGATTTACAAATTAAAAATGGAAATCAAAAACTTTGCCCTATTTTGTGATATTGTTGTTTGGTTCAGTTTCTGCATTTTGTGATAACTTTTACATTCAATGTTTAAGTTTAATATAAATTATGTTGGCAGGTTTGTCACCACATAATAATTTTTTTAACTCATACATAAAATTTCAAAGAACACCAGAGGAGGGGCTGGAAAAAGAAACCAAATCATTAAATTGGAAAACTGTGGATTTTCCTTGAAAAAGCCAAGGAAATGTTATTTCACTGCATAAAAACAATACACAATTTTTTCTTTGAAGCCACAGAATTTAGAGACGTTCTGACTTTATTATGTTCTTGATCTGAAAACTAAATATTTGATTTTCTGAGGAGGAGCAAAGGGAAGACATTCCTGTTATGATAAAACCTAAGGACCTGCTAATGGTGTCAACAATTTCTAATTTCTATGTGGTGAAATATTCAACACAGTTGTCTTTGAGTTAAAAGTATAGATTGTATTTTTTACTAAAATATAATTCAGTTTAGTTTTAGTAAGAAACCTTCATCACATGGAAATATCTGTATCAGTTTTATTGCATGCAAGCTGTTCAGTTCAACAACATATCAGAATATTTTGACCCTAAATCCAGAAACATCTTTAAAATTGTAACGACTCCACAATGAATTAACCAGCTGGTGATGGATGGGTGGCAGCCTCAAGAAGCACACACTAAAGTGGGACTACTCTTGAAAGGAGTCTGTGACAAATTAATATAAAAATGTTCATGATTTGCTGCAAAATGACAAGATCTGATTGGTCTTACTGGGAAAACCTAACAGCTGACAAAATTAACTTTCCTCCTAGCCGCTAGCAAGTCTTCCATTATTATTAATTCTCTTTGGGCGTACCAGTTTGTGACAGTGATACTCTATTAAAACGTGCTGCTGAGTCTGAAGGTGCCAGGGTTCTGCTGTCTAATTGAGAATTATTGTTTAGTTGCACTGCAAAAAATACAGCTTCAGATAACAGAGTATCTTGCTGCATCACGGTTCTTTAATTAAAACCAGAGGTAATGAAGATAATCAAGAGGAAGTACTTGGTGCAAACTAAGGAATTGTTTCTGTTTTTGGTGGTCATTCACAAATAAAATGGCCTTTTAACTACTTTTGAGAAATGCCCTTATTTCACTGCAGTATGATACATACTGCAGATTGTCTGAACAATATGATGTGGATGCCACTTTTCAGCTTTCGTGCTCACCACAAGCCCAACCAAGCAGTGAAGAATAACTCACCATTTATTCTTGAGCAATACTGCCCAGAGGTAAACTGCAACAATTTTAAAATAATACATATTCAAGCAAGCACAAAGACAATGCATTCGTTGTTTTGTTTTCTAATAATGATCCTAAAGAAGTTATTGAAATGTATGTGATTGTAAAAGTAACTGTATTTAATAGTGCTATGAAAATCTGCTTGTTAAAAAAAAAAAAAAAAACAACTGAGAGAAATCACAAGAGCTAGAGAGTTTCTTTTAGATTTTTTACTTACTTGGCAGGAAGAAGAAAATGCAATTAGCTACACAGTTCATAGGTTAGAACATTCTCTGACAAACGAAGGAAATGTTGTTGCTTAAATACACTGTCTATGCCTGTGTAATAATGGAGAGTGGGTGTCTTGCAGAATTGCAAAAAACACCTTGTAGAGGCAATTCTTCACCTCAGTTTCACTTTATCCAGCAAATGTCATGCTGCCAAGACTGACTGTGTGGCAAAATAAGGTTAAATGATCATACATAATTGATTGTACATAATTTAAGCTCTAAGAATGTTACAATCTACCAGAAATAGTTTCCATTACATCAAAGGAAAGTTTTCTGCTCATTTATTGACATATAGAAAGTGAGTACTCTAACTTTCTTGCGATTCAAGTTGTTTAACCACTTTTCTGAATTTCCCCACTGAGGGACAGTAAAGGTTATTTCTGTTATACATTTATTTCTGTTCTATTCTCAGAGCGCTTCATTTAAGTTAATGAGTGTTGAAGGAGCAGTGTGGTGTCGGAGGACATCAAATCAACAATATAAAGTGAACCATCTGTATGCTGAAAACAATCATTATGGTGCTTCCGCTTTATCGCTTTACTGGCCATGAATCAATAGGTATTGCATTCCCAAAATGTGTATTTCTGTGTAAAATATCTCTCACAACAATGAATGAATCACTTTATTATTCATTTTTGTTTTCTGTACAGTATGGACATGTGATTTGGGCTCACAGATCATTGTTGCTAAGCAATCCTGACAGTTTCCATCAGCAACCCAGAATTGCTCACAACCTGCCTATAGCTGAGGTGACCAGCCTGTCAAATAACCACCTGGATTAAGGCCAGAACACAAATCAGTGCTCAAACAGTGGGCATGGAGATGATATGAATGCAGAGTTCTGTCACTAAGCTGTTTTGTCTCAAGGTTATGAATGGAGTTCCAGATTCAAACCAACTTCTTTCTGAACACATTTTGTGTCTTCAGAGTACATCCAACATAAAAACATCACCTTTAGTAAACAAGCAAGAAAAACCAGGGATATTCAGTTTTGAGAATTCCTATCACTTAAATCACAAGCTTTTAAAAATTTGATTACAAAAGCATACATCAAAAGAAGTTATATCCTTTTTCATTTGTTTTGGGCCTACTCTTTTATCTCTGTTTCATTATTACTCACTCTATACCTTCCTATGTTTTCACTGTCTGTGATCACAAGTCAGCGTCACTCAGTGGAGGAAAGAAAAATGCTCTGCCACGTCGTCATTGATAAAAATGCTCAAGTAAGGCAAATGCAGTCATACAGGAATACTTTTGAATCACATAAACTATTTTCAACATTCTGATTAAATTCATGTCATGCGTTGCTGCTGTATTAAATCAAATCGAGCGAACAGTGCTGATCTAAAGACAACTCACCAGTTAGATGAGGTATTCCCCTTGTGAAGTGGCCCATTCAATGAGTGTTTGGGATCCAGTTCCTCAGAGCTGTGGTAACATAGTCTGATCTCTCCCATTAACAGAGACTGCAGTCTCCTCTCACTTCTCTCCACTGCAGCAATACACCTCCTCCTCCTCCTCCTCTGTCCAATGCTCACAATCTCCCCCATATTCCTCCCTCCTGTCACACACCTCCCCACTTCTACTCTTATTTAGCCTCTATGTACTTATGCACACAACCTCTTTACCTCTTTCTCCCCATCCCTCTCTGCTTTCCCCAATCCTCATTTGTGATGCTGCTCACACAGCTGATTGCAGCATACCACTTTTGTCTGAGATTGGAGGGCAGTTGTAAGAGATCAATAAGCAAAAGCCCTGGGGTGAGGGGCATCTGAGCATGGCTACAGTTTACAGAAAACAAGCAAAATAACCATCTGGAACTCTGACGAACTCTGAAGGCCTACAGACTGTGCAACACCAGCCTTACTAATGGCATTACATTAAACTGATGGTAACTGGATTGTAGCAATTGGTCTTAGGAATGTGATTTAACTCTCCACAGAGACATATCTGTGTCATGATGCAAAACAGCTGAAAAGGAAGACATAGAAAGTTTCCAGTCAGTCAATCAGAGGAATTACAGTTTAAGCTAAATTGAGCAGCCAATGTTCAGATAAAACAAGTAATTTGTGAAGCACTGTATCTGTGACCCACAATTTTATAAACTAACTGTACAAATGCTAAAAACTGAAATTAAGTTTGACTGTGGCAAATTATTGACTATCTTCATTTGTTTCCAGCCTCAAAAATAAATCCTTAACATCCATCATGCCCAGTGATGCACATGTCTATTTCTCCCTGGAATATTGGCTTGATGTTTTCTTTTGAGTCTGCAGATTTGATTTTGAATGATTATCTGGGATTAGATAGAGGATTGGATTAGATAGATCAGATGACGATTAGATGGAGGTACTAGCTTTAAAAAATAAATAAAATCCAAATTAATTCTGATACATTTCTTAATTATTAAGAAAGAAATTTATATTTATCAGCCCCTGACCACTGGGTCAGAGCCAATCAAAGAAAACTGGCTCTGGTTGGCTCAGGTGCATCTATAGACATGTCTTAACAGCAGTTATTTTGAACATTACAAAGTCCTTTTCTGTTCTAGCATTCATCCTTTTATCCTGTTTGTCTGAAAACCTCCCTATCTCTGCTCTCTTTGGGGAAATACCACGGTGTGTGCACAAGCTGAGCTGACAGCTGGTGGACGCCTGCATAAGGCAGCATGTACCATCTCTGGTTAGGATGTAATATTCCCTTTCTGCCAGAAGAGGGCATTAATCTCAAGTAAAACTGCTGCATCACAGAGCAGGATTTATTTATTTATTTATTTGTCTTGAGGGAAGAGCAAAGTTGAAGACATTTATCATCTACGTTTTCTCCACGGTTTGTTTTTGAATTACAAACCCACTTAGTAGCATTGTTTAAAGTGACTAGAGAACACTTGAAAATTCACTTTTGTACTTCAGCGAGCATCAAACACATAGTAACAGATTTAGTTATGAATCAACAAGAAATGCAATGGAAGAATCCAAATGAAAAGTAAGTTTGCCTGTGCAGGAAACACGACCCGACTTCCCAAAGTTATATAATTCAGTTGCAAGTTCCATTTATGCCTGCACCCAATTTGCGCTAATAGGGCAGGAGTTGTCATCATAGCGGAATCAGATGCTGTTCACAGTTACCACATAGCCACTCTCCAAGCTCTGCATGACAAATCCGCAGACATAACTACATGCACAAAAACTACAGCCAGCAAGCACCTGCGCTGAGTGGTGCAGGAACATTTGGGCTGAGAAGACTTGTCTCCTCTGAGGCAGCAGAAAGGCATGTGGAAAATGCTGCACCTCTCACAGCTCCTGCAGGGAGTGCTGCAATGCAGGGGAGTACCGGAGAAATAGAAAGCTGCAAGGGAGGTTTTCCAAAAGTCAGTCCCTCAAACTCCTAAATTCAGGTCAATTTCTTTGTGCTCTTGAGTCATTTTGTTTAGTTCTGTCTAGATTTTACAGTCAAATAGTCTTATTTTCATCACATAATCCACAAGCACTTTCACACATGATTAAGTCAGCATCCATTCACTGGTCAGTCATCACTGCAGCAGTAAATAGGAAGCATCACATGGTTATAGTTGGCTTTATATAAATCGCTTTCAGAATTTAACTTGGTTGTTTTGTATACACTTTAGAGGTTGTTACGAAAAATACCATATGTATGATTTTTTTTGGTGTTTGCTTTTTGACTTTTTTTCAATAGGATTAATAGCTATGTTGACAAAACTTAATATTTTTTGAGATTGCTACTCCAGCAAGCTACATAATCACTACTGAATGAATTCATGAAACTTTCAGAAGCAGATTTTTTTAGAATGTTTTCCATAATCCATGAAAAAGTATTAATAAAAGGCCTTGGATAATAAAATCTTTTAAAAACCAAACAAAAAAAATGAAGAAAATGAGCAGAAAGGAAGGTAAATGTAAACCCAGTCTTGGGTGTTACAGGTGTACAGATTTACTAACACAAATCAATATTAAGATAATTATGATTTATTCCTGATTTCCAGGCGCTGCCCCAATAAATTTAATTTATCAAATACATTCTTTTTTTGTGTGTATTTTTCTTACTCTGAACTTAGATATTTTGACTTCTTGGTGCAAAATCCTTATGTCCTGACTACTTTTACTGTGAGGATGTGGTGCACAGGCTAGATACTATAGGTCAACACACACAAGACTTAAACATGCACACACCTCAGCAGCAAATAAAACTGAGCAGCAGCTATGGACAATGTATTTCTTATGAGCTGAGATCTAACATGCTGCTAGTTGTAGCAGTTGTTCCTGATTATATCTTGGCACAGCAACCAACCTAAGCAGCTACCACTGAAAATTAGAAAAACAGCACCTCCTTTAGTCATTTATTCAGAATTTGGCATATGCTTCTGAGACTTTTTATACCATTATAATTTAAAAACGATGCAAAAATGTACATTCGCAACCCAACTAAACTGCTGATGGGTGAGATTCAATCTAGTAGTCAAGGATATTAATTTGTCCCTGGAGCACTCTGAATTGATCTGCTAACAAATATTGATCTTTTCCCTTAAAATATTGTTGAGGTTAGACTTAAACAGTCCCTATTCAAGCACAGTGAGGTTGAAAAATATCTTAAATATATGAAGTTGAAATTCAAACAGAAATGTATTTACAGCAGTCTGTATGAGGTTGAAAAGTAACCTCTGTTTCCAGCTCATCCATTTGATCACCAGCTGTTTTTTACATATGCACAACTTCCTATGTAGTTGTAGTTTTTGAAAACACGTAGATATTTGCAGCATCTATAAACATTTTGTCTGTTGTGGGAAGACTCAAAACCAGTAAACATCCTAACATCAGAAAATTGCATCCTTGGATTATTGATATTGGTAATTTTACTACTTCGAGTTTTAAAATCTAGATCCATGAAAAACGTATTCTACATCATGACTACTTAATCTTTTCCATTGTTGTATACTCCTCTCCCATGTATCTTTTCCATGTTGTAGACGTTGCTGCTGCATTTTAATTATCTGTCGTCCTGGCATGTTTACTGTCCCCCAGCTGACCACAAAAAGCTCAGAGTTGATCAAACTTTTATGACTCTTTGTGTTGCACACATAGTGAATTAAGTTCAGAGAGGATTCATCACCTGAGCCACAGGTCTTGATAATGCTTCTCTAGCACCAGTCATAAACAGAAATCTCCTCCACTCTAATCCCTCGGAGTAACGAGCTGTGCTGATTTCACTTGAACAAGAACACAAAGACCAACTTCATCAATTCTGCAGGCATCCATCAGTATTTGTAAAACATTTATTGTCTTCTTCGTTTCTTAGGTAGTCAGTGTATAGGTTCAAAACCATCTGACCTTTGTACATAATGTGCAAGGATGTATAATGAGATACATGTTGATAAATCAATGCCCATATTTAGTTCAGCTGTTTGTGTTTGAGGACAGTTTTCACTCTACAGTCTATGGATCATCAAGGAGCACAAGTCATCTTAAAATGCAAAACGTTCTTTGAATATGCTGGAGAGTCCTGATTTCCAGGACTCTCCAGAAAATAAGGATACTTTATTCTTATTCAGTTAGTCCAGAATGCTGCTGCAAGGGTTTTAGCTAACACACAAGACAGACATTCACACTACTTCATTTTTTACAGTTTTCTCTACATTGGCAAAGCCTATACAGACCCATTCAATAATTTAGAATATTATTTAAAGGTCCACTTTAAATAAGAACTTTATCACAGAGTGAAGCACATTATATAGATTAGCTCCACACAGATGGATGTATTAAAGCCTTTTCTTCTGATAATTAGGGCAATTTTCACTTAATGACAACATGACATGATTCTCCCTCCTGAGCTGCTGATCTCTGCAGCTCCTACAGAGAACCAATGGTCCCTTTCTGATAAATGCTCTCCTTGCCCCACCTGTCATTTTAGTTTGATAAATCTCAAGTGTGCATACATTGGCAATATATATATATAAAACTTTTGCAGCTTAAACAGTCATTTAGATTGAATATGTCTGTTTTTGTGAGCTTGTAAAACAGATCACCTGTAAAGCATCATGCAGGTAAAGCTGGTAGCATGAACAAACCTACATTCCACTCATCACATACACAAAACAACAATATCATAACATCAGTGATCTCTTGGAAGAATGTCTGGAATTTAGTTTCATTTGTTCACTTTTATTCCATTTTCATTGAACAAGTAAGTTTAACGACTTCAGTAGGCGTGCCTGTGTTGGAGGAATTATAGTCTGAAGAGGGAGAGCACACAGGTTTTCTGGGATTGTCCAGCAGTCTACTACTGCACTATAGGGAGGATATAAAAGTAGATATTTAAAAATTAATGAGCACAGCTATTCCAACGAACTCCGTGGTGTTTTTATTGAAAGTACCAACCCAGAATGGTAGTGGAAAAACAGATGTACTCCTTACATTGTTTTTGCAAGAAGAATATGACCATTACCAGGAATGCATTCTTTTACAATGCAAACCCCATATACTGACCTGGTAATACAATGGAATACATAAAAGAATACATGTAATATGTACTTGCTGCTTGCAAGAATATACTCCAGTAATGGTGTATTTGAACATTTAATCTCTTAAACGATAATAACAGTTTCTGCAAGGAAATGTTCAGCAGTGTTTGTTAGGTCACTGATGTATTTAAACAAACTTTGGAAAAAATGCAGGGTTGACCAGAAAGCAAACGCTCCCTGCCAAACTGCATGACCAATCCCCGCCCAGTGTGTTGACAAATGCTAGCTCAGCAACACAACACAATCTTAAATGTGATTTAGTATTTTATGTTTAGTCTCACATTTTGAAAACAATCAATAACCACCTTTACCCACTGTTTTACGGGCATCTCTGAGAAGAGAATTAAAATATTTGTGTCTTATAAATATAACCATTATTAAACATTGTCGTGAAAACTGAAGCCATGACTTGTTTAATTTTACCATTGTTTTATAAATCTAGTTTTTTATTAATGTATGTATGTTCAAATTGTTTCCAACAAATGTGTTCTATTTTAACAGATTGGCTTGAAAATGGTCTCCGCATTGCATTTGTAAACAACAACAACAACAACAAAAATCATATTTGTTCAATGGTAAAAAAAATAATAAAATGTAAAGCTCTGCAGTTTCTGATCTTATTGATTACAAACTGTGTATGCAAGTAAATATATGACCAAGAAAATGACCAGGCAGGTCACGTAGAATAATGTGGATTTAAAAGCTCCAAAACTCCCACAATCCTGGTAGAAGAATCTATTGACAGGTTCTCCAATTGAACCTTTTTTGCCAACATGCAATTTGCAATGTGTGGTCAAGAACCACGCATAGCATAAAACTCTGAAAACAGAATCTCTCTGCTGAATCATCGTGTTGGCAGCATTATGCTGTGGGGATACAACACATCTTACTCTCTACCAAACCTGATAAAGATTTATTGTACCATCTGAAATGTGTTCTTATACTGTAGAAATTAATGCCCAATACACTTTAAAACATTTTTAACCAAAAATTTGAAAACATTCTTTTTTTGCATTATGATTGCATGCTACTTTGTCTTGTTCGGTCAAATAAAGTCCCAATAAAATACACTGAGGGTTATTGGCGTAATTGATTAAATCTGGGGTGACTTTTGACAGCCGTTGTGTTAGTAAATACATTGAGGTTAAGTTATCAAAATGAGTCTATAATGATTTGCTACCTTCATTTACCATCAGCAACTTGAAATACTTTAATCTGAAGGTAATGTTTTTTGACCTTGTGAGGCATTTCCCAAAGCCCGTGAATTCATCAACGGGTCTATTTGTGTGAACAAAGAGACTTTGGAGTTTCCTTGACTTCCTAATTAACCTGAGCTGAAACCAAAAAGAAGTTCTTATTAGGAACACCCATTATGGATTGTCCCAGCATGGAGAAAACACTGCGTCACCTGATTACTGCTGAAAATAATGTTCAACTATGGATCTTTTCTAAAGAATTCCTAATTCATTTGTTTTAAATAAATGAATTAGAAATTAAAGAAAAAAAAGATGCTGTTTCCATTTGAGGTTATCACATGTATGGGTGAGGAGACAAAATAATATCTTTGTCTGCATTGCTACAGAATGATTCTCTGTTAGGGGGTGTAATGTTGAATAAGCAAGCACAAATTAATACTAACGCTGTTTTCTTGCTGGTATAGTTATGGAATAAAATATTTTTTTCTAATTTTGTTTAGATAAAGGGTCGAAGTGAAACAGTTTAACGGAACCACTGAGATTTATTTGAGCTTTAACGAAGCTCAGCAGACTGATGTGGACGACATTTGCTACCTCAGCAAATTTGGCTTTGCCTCCCCTCTTTCTGCTTGTAATAGTAAGATTACTTAAATCATCCATCTGGAAACTTGATACACGACAAATATATCCAAAAGAAAATTAATTTATCAGTTTTTATCAACTTTCAATTCGGTTAATGTTTAAATGTCTCATTTGTTGCCCATCTTTGATATATTCAACCACTGACAAGTATTTTATATTTTGTTTTCATTCAGGTTCCCTCCCATGTTGCCCCCTTACTCATCCACACTTGTTTTTATTATGTAACAATATACTGCAGTACTACGAGGCTACGCACCAGTCAGCAGGACTCACCGGCAGGCTTTAAAAGTTGGCATATTACTGCAGGACCGTCTGCAGCAAAATTAAAGGGGACCAGCATAATGTTAACACCATCTGCTCTAATTACCTCTAGACCATTTATTCTCTGTGTTTCTCTCTGCAGAGCATTCACGCAGGATGTGTGTAATGAGGCTAGGTGCCTCTGTGACAACCTGCCACGCAGGAAAGCTGCAGTAATAGATGCTGCAGCCCTGTACAGAGAAAGAGGCTGCTTACCTTAAGGAGTGAGTAGTGGAAGCAGAAAACAGGATCAGATACGTGCTTGACAGAAGATAAACAAAAAACCCCAACAGTCAGCTTTTAGGATCCTCCCACCCTGGAAACGCAGTGTAAATCATCAAGAAAAGAAAAAAGAAAAAAAGTAATAATAAACCCCGGTACTGACAAATCCCACAGTCACCTGGGGGCTAGTGGTCCAAAGAGACACTCACAAACAAGATCTCTTGGCTCGGAGTGCTGCTGATGTTAGCTCAAATGAGGAAGAGAGGATGGGAAACACTCACGTAGATTGACATAGTTCAAACACTGAAATCATCCCCAGCATCAGGACCAGTGGAGTTCCACTGCTGTATTTCCCGGCACTGCTCTCTGATTGGCTAAGGAGCTACTCAATAAAAAGACACTGTGTCATCAACCGGGCACGGAGGGAGGCAGGTTTTCTTTGGCGCACTAACAACCGTGCTCCTCCTCTTTTCCTTCAATACACTATCACTTTTTTTTCTTTCCAGCACATACAGAAGAGGAGTGCTGAGCTTTGAGAATTAGATGCAGGAGGAAAAGGAGGGAGGAGCAAAGACAGGAGAATCGATGGGTGATGAAAAGAGAGGTGGAGATGGTAACCAGCAGCCTGCAGTGGTTCTCCGGGAGCTTGGTTTAGGTCTCCTAGCTGCTGGGTGCCATGAATCTGCAAGAACCTTAGAGTCAGTGAGGCGTGATGAGCTGCATGCCAGACTGGTTTTACTGCAGCAGAGGGGAAAGTTGTTGTTTTTTTTCATCCTTTTTATTCAGCTGCCCCAATAGGACACATGGCTGCTGTAGTTTTGCCTTTACTTGTTCATAGGCATTTAAAGTGCATCTCATAAATAATTTAGAAGAAAAGAAAGTAGAAAAAATTGAAGGCCTCTGACCAAATTAAAATAATTAGAAACATTTGTTTTTTATATTGACAAGCTCCGAAAGTCCCTGAGGTTTTCTCTGTTTGGGTGCAGAGAAATGTTTCTGTCTGTTACATCACATTTTTAAAGGGTCAGAGAATCTGTTCTGCTTTGTTTTCTTTTTGTTCAAAACATTTAATTTTCTCAGTTTGAAACCATATGTAATTCACTTAAGCAAGCCTTATTCAATTTGAAATCAATAAAGCTGACTTCCTGCTCAGAGAAGATGTAGAGAACTGCACCACCCTGGTACTTATATTTCAGAGGAACAAAAAAAGGATTGCAAGTTACTTATGTTGCATTAATAACACTATTTTAATACAACTTATCTAAATACAAAGCAAATTTTGGATCACACACATTGGATCATGATATCTCTTGAACTATTCAAATATAAAGAAAGTGAAAACTGGGTTGTGACAGCCTGTCTAGCTGATTTAAAGGTGAAACATTTGTTAATGGAAAGCAACAATTGGACACTGACGTGAGTGCCAGCTTCCCACTTACACTTATTAGAGGTTTTGGGAATGATGCCAGATCTCTGCAACAAAAGCAAACCAGGCTCCCTTCAAAAGGGGCACTCAATTTCATTGCCTTTGGAGTTCCCCTTGATGAAGCAGTGACCAGACGCCGTTTGATGCATCACCAGTAATCACAGGAACGAGCATGGATGAGTCAGGAAGGCGAAGCGGCGTCATTAAAAGACGCTGCTTTTATATGAACGTCACACTCTCAGCATTTGCTTCTCATAGAACTGAGAGTAACTAAACTCTCAAGGCTGCATCTAATTATTCAGCGAAATAAATTTTATTGTTGAACTTTATTGACATTAATGAAAAAGTAAATGATATGTAAAAGGCAGATATGTAACTTAAGGGAGAGAAATGTACCTGGAGCACATCTAGTTTTAAGCTTACCTGTTGACAGTGAAGTGATCACCTTCCCAAGTATGTAAACAGATTAATTAGATCCGTTCTTAATACTTCACTTAATAGCTACTTAATATTAAATTATTTATTTTTCCTTGATATCTGCTTTTGCTTTTCTTAATACAGAGATATTTTTGCTCCGATCCTCTGCCAAAAAAGTTGTATACTGTAAAGATGTTTTATTATTATTATTATTATTATTACCGTTTTACTGTGCAGGATCTAAATTAGCAAAGAAATGTCTTCTTCTGTGACCTTGTTGGAGCATGTCAGCATCCAGGGACATCAGAAATAGGCCTGAGACCTAATATGGATCGTAGCCTACAGGTTAAAGCTACACTGCTCAAATTGTGCACACAGTTCAAAAGGGAACTATACTATTGGATGGTACTCAGAATAGTTTAATTGTTTAGGCTACATGCTATTTAGTGGTACCTGATTTATTTATTTGCAAAGCATAAGGTATACATTTAGATTTTAGATCAAGTTTGTTCACTTATGTTTACCAGTGTAGTTACTCGATTAGACCACTAGAGGACAATAAGTCCAAAGAAACTCTGCCTAATTTCATCTTTGTTCTTATACCTTGACAGGATTTCTAAGAGTGAATTTTGTAACACAGTTTTGAATAAAATAAATCTTAGGAGAAGAGCACTTTGTGTTTTAATGTGCTCTGACCTCTACCAAAAAAAAAAGTTGTATCAAAAGTGAAAAATAATAAGGCAATGAGATAAGATTATCTTTCTGTTACATTGATTTTTATTCTTTATTTGCAGTTTTCCCACTCAGTTAATGTAACTAACACCGCAGAAGCAGCTGAGCTACTTGGTCCTAAAATAACCTCAACAAGATGGAGCAGCAAGGCTAAATTTGTCAAGCCTCTGGGTCAACTCTTGTGCTTCTGTAACCTCAATATCGCTGGCATCCAAACCCTATCACTATGCTAGAAACTCCAAGATGAAATAGTTACACGATCAGTTCTTTAGATTTGTATTATCATTATTGTATTCCTGGCATACTAAGGCGCAGCCTGTCTGAGCTAAATGAATTGGGCTGCTGTCTCCAGGTGAAGAAAATGCCATAAGGATTTTTAAAGGATGACAGCTGAATCAGTCTGAAGTTAAGTTACCCCAGGTTTCCACTGCAGTAAAAATATCTCACTAAATGTTAACTTTTAAACATTCTAGGTCAAATTTGTCTAAATACTTAAATATATGATCCACTGATTAGTTTGAATTGTTTTCAGCAATTCCTTTTTTTATGAATTTAGCATTTGATGCATGTTTAACTTCTTTGACATGTTTTTTACTCAGTTCTTACATTATGTTAATATCTTTGCATATTTTGAGAGATCAGGGAGAAATTGCTATGTTGCACTCATTGGTAGTAATAACTCCTCAACAAACACAAGTACAGCTCAAATCATTTGAACATTGTGAAAAAGTTACTTTTTTCAATCATTTCAGAAAGCGAAACTTATACAAGTTTTTTGTAGTTTTGATGCTACGGTATACAGATTCTAGAGTACCAAATTTCAGTGTCTCGGAACATGTGAATATTAAATAAGAGCAATTAAACAAGATATTTTTCACAGATATGTCACGTTTCTGAAAAGTTTGTTAATTTCAGTACTTGGTTGGGTCTACTTATGCAAGCCTTCAGGTCATCTTCATTACTGGGTCTGGTGTCTCTCGTCTTCCTCTTGACTCTCAGTGGCGTTGAGCTCAGATGGGTTTACAGGTCATTGGCCGACCAAGCACAGTAACATTGGGACATTGATTTCCATATGCAATTCAAACTTTTCTTTGATTTAAAAAGAAGACTTTTGACCTTGAGCAACAGTTCAGTTGTATTTCTCCTTAGCCCAAGTACGATGCTTTTGACATTTGTTCTGGTTCAGGAGTGGCTTGATATCAGGAATGCAACATTTGTAGCCCATGTTTAGGATTCTTCCAAGTATAATAGCTCCTTATGCACTGGCTTCAGACTCAGTCCACTCCTTGTAAAGTCCCCTCTAAATTTAATTTTGACTGTCAATTAAAATAAATAAGTTTCGCTTTTTGAAATGAGTGACAAAAAGTTTGAAACCTTGTTGTTAAAGACAGACATCTTACTAGTGACACATAAGTTAACAGATTTAGCATTTGACACATCCATTTGCAATGGACAGCTAAAAATCTAAAAAAATAGTTTCCTAATATTGTGCTAAATTGGTTCAAATTCCAAAGCGCAAGTCAGGATTTAGTTTGTGTTAATGCCAATTTTCAATCGCAACAATTACATGCGGGTTTCCCCAAGGCACCTCTCTAAGACTAATTTTATTCAATATCTGATCCTATTAGCCCAAATTACAGAGTAATATAATACAAGTTGCCACTTATGCTGATGACACAGCTCAAAATATTTGTTTCATCACATCACAATTAATGATTTAACTGTTCATAAAATCAATGACCATTTGGGACAGAAATTCATCCAGACCAATGCAGCAAATAGGTCCTTAAATAATGAAAGGTGAGAGATCACCATTCAGACTCAATGCCTAGAAGAGTAAAGACATGACAGAAATCTAGGTTATAGATCCTGACTTATATTTTCACAACCACATAAAGACGACTTCTAATTTAAGCTGATACAACTTTAAAAATATTGCAAGAATTATGTTACTTGATTCAGAACGAGACACAGCAAAATTTGCGCATGCCTTGTAGTAGGTTCTATTTTTAATTATATCCTTAAGGGCATAAAAAAGTAGGGAGCTGCAGTTTATCCCAAATTCTGCTGCTAGAGTCAAACATTCTACAATAGCAATGGGTCTCTGTTTTGAGAAAGAGTAATTTATCACTTTATTCTATCTAGTAACCCTTTACCTAAACTTTTAATGGTAAGATATGTCCATTTAATTTTCTTTGTTATAATGCATTTTTTAGCCACAGTAACAAACTTCAAATTGTTGTAACAAATCATGAAGTACAGTCAGTTTGCCTTGCGTTTCGAATGAAAAATAGTTCTACATGAATGACTATCACCAAATGAGTATATTTAACTCATCTGCCAGGATTATTAAGTCTAAATATATAAGTTAACAGTTGAGTAAGATGTATGTTTTAAATCATATAATGTATAAGTGACACAATTTCACCGTAATAAAAACAAAACCAGAAATTAAATTATTTATTTATATAATCACATAGATGTTACATGTAGTTCTAATATGAGGAACAGTAAATTCATTTGAGTAAGACTGGGAAGTTGTTTAAGTAGTTCAATGTTTGAAGAGGTCATAAGATAACAGTTATTAATAAGAGTATTCTTAAGGAAAACAAATTGTGGACATGGATGTGGACTTAATATTTTTGTTCTAGGCATGAAGATATGACAAAAATTGTTCATCTTAGTAGATGTTACTCGGTAAGACGTCAGAGGCTAAAACCTGTTGGCAAAGGAATCACCAGCCATAGATAGAAGTTCTTCCAGGAATCCAACCGATCCTGTGATGACAGAGAGATAACCTGAACTTTAACATTTGCTTTAATTGTTGTGGACACCGGCTTTAGAAACACCTAAAGTGACACACACCTTATCCTGCAAAGACCTTACCCTCTGCTCCTAATTTTAGGATTGCAACAGAAAAACAGCAAAAAACAGATGTTTAGTGATCTGAGGATATTTCCTGCAATTTAGAAGTATATGCAGAACATTTATACACAACATCAGCTCCTTAAAACACTTTATATTAACATAAGCTACCAAATTGCCCTTGTACTGGTATGAAGAGAAGATCTTACATGTAAATTACTGTATGTTCTGAAATACGTTCTTGTCACTGCTGCTGAGTCTTGGAAATGTGATTAAGTCACCTGACTGAGCGCGGCAGAAGACATTACAGATTTAATTTATGGGTGCTCCCGCTTAGACCCTGTCAGTGGGAGAGGCCAACTATTCCAAGTTTAGTGACCTCCATGTATGGACAGCCTTTTCCATTTATGTCATAGAGGAAGCTGGAGCTCCCTCTGCCCTTATATATGTGTCACTTGAACTAGATGGAGTTTTACAGTTTTATTTGAATGGTATGTGGGTGATAAAGATCCAGGTACAACTGCCGCAGACCTATTTTGAACTCACTTCCATACATAGTGCGTATAAAAATTAAGCAAAAACAGAATTCAGATCATTTTGTCACCTGTGTTAGTGAAGATGTTAATCTATTTCTTGTCCGCGTCTGGAATTGCTGGCTCTGTTAAACAGAAAGTTCAAGTTATTTACAGTTGAAACTTAAACACTGGCGCAAACACAAAGCACATGTTTAATGAGTAAATTAAACATGTGCTTTACAAACGTAAAACCTCAAATTCTGGTCTTACGTTTGACATCCAGCTTGCAGCTGATGATTGCTTCTCCATGATCATTTATGGCTCTGCAGGAGTAAACACCACCGTCAAAGTTTCCAGGTTTCCTGATCTCCAGAGAACAAATGCCCTGGACGCAGATCTGCCTGAACTTTGGGTCATCTCCGATAATCATCTGGTTCTTCATCCATTCAATCTTGGGCTTTTGGAAAACAAATGAGCACAATGTCACTTCACAAAACCAGCAAACAATTAGCGTGCTTTTTCAAGACTTGAGCCAAGTGGCAAGACAAAACACGCTTTGATTGAAGAAGACACACAGTAGACTCTTGGTATGGGACTTTTAAAGACAACGATATGGTGAGAACCTCCCAGGGCTCCACACAGAATGTTAAACAGCCAACCAAGCTCCCCCATCCCCCTGCTTCTCCTCTTCCCATGCCTCAAAAAAGAATTCTGTTGACATTTCGCCCTGTTGGTGACCCAGCTGATAATTAGCCAAAAGAGAGGGTGAGAGGTTCAGGTGGCAAGCTAATGAAGGCAGGTGAATATCTTCCACATTGTCAAGTCAAAGCCTGTGTACTGTAAGCAATGCTAGAGCAATGAAGGGAATGCTGACAAGTGGCCAAAGTAAGTATCTGATAACAAAATAATATGCCTTAAGATCTTCTAAGACACTTTTGGACAGTCAATCCTATCTGTTCTCATTTGACAGTGTCAATAAATGTGTCATAATTTCATATCACAGGTAAACAACAGACAACAGATGAGGCATTACTCTGATATCTGTGATAGTGGAAAAATCATTAAACAAATTATTTGCCCTATTGCTTCTGTGTGCCTGTTGCTAGTGGTGTAGAGTCAACACATTTCCTTTGGGCCAAAAAACCAAAACAGGAAAGTTTTTAAATGAGCGCTACAATATAAAGTACATAATCTGGTGGATTTCAGCTTTAAACTTTTTGGGGTCTATGGTCACGGCAGCATCAACAGATTACAAAATGTCTAAAGCACGATAGAAAACTTCACTTCAAAGAACAGATTTCACTCTTTCTCAAGATAACTCCCCTCTTTCCCCCCAAAAAAATCTTCATATCCTATTTGCATTATTTTTTAACTTATCAACTGCAAGATATACCATAAAGAATTACAAGGGTACCTTGGGGAATCCCCTGACGGAGCATAGCAGCTTGGTGCTGTAGCCAACAGTGGTAGCTCTGTCACTCAGAGATGTGGTGAACTTTGGTGCTTCACTGAAGTCGTGTTCCTTATATTCAGGAGGCTTGTAGTCGATACCTGAAGAATCAAGAACAGTCTAGAGTTTACTTTGTGTTGATGTTGCCTACCTCAAAAAATCTGCTCAGTAACTGAGAAAAAAAAATTCTGCTTGAATAACACCAACAGAATGATATATTTAATAGCATTTCTCAATTGTCTCCAAACAATTAATTCTTATCAAGACAAAATTTGCTCCCCATTTTGAAGGACTGCACCTTTATACATTTGAAATGACTTACATAAAAGTCCATAGATTTGTGAAATTAGGTCATTAACACAATATACTTAAACGGAACCAAATAACCAATAATTAGGGGTTAATATATTAACATCGAAGTAATTAAAAAGCTAGTGAAAAGATAAATGTTTTGTATCCTAGTAGACAAACTTGTTTTTATTTTATCTCACTATTATACCCTCTTTTCAACAGTTTGTGAATTTATGACCTAAGATTAAGATTTTGAGACTGATTAACAATTTGTGCACTGGTAAAAAAAATCTAAAAGACGATAGGGAAAAATAGCAGACTACAGCCAGAGTACCCTAAATATTTTTGGAAGTCTGGACATAGAAGGGGGCGTTAATACCGCAGAGCTGACTTTGCAGCCAATGTCTGGGCGACCCAGATTGGTATCTTGTGCTTTTGTGAAAGCTAATGGAAAAATAAATCATAACTCCAACACAATGTACCACTGAAGTGGGCTTTGCCCTCCTGCAACATTATTTTCATTTATAGTAGGGTGGAGCATTTTCACCTATTTTATACAAAATATGAAAAATACTGCTTTAGGTGCCATTTGTCAAAACTCCTGTACATTTATATTTTATTTTGGGGAGAAACAGTTAGGGGAGGTCCTAATGCGACTTTAAGAATGTATTTAGGATAAAAAACATAGCTAATAATACTAAATGAAAGAGATAAAATGAAGTAGAGGGTTGAAATAAGTTATTTTCTTAAATAATCCGAAACTGGCACAAACACCTAATTAATTTAAAAACAGTTTGTGTCTCTTCACAAGTAGTAAAACAAATTTACTACTGGTTTGGGGTAGAGTTATTGCTGGTAAACTGTTAGTCTGTGGTTTATTGATAATTATTAGAAAACTTGTTGCAGTTTGAAAGAAAGAATTCAGTACAGCTATCAGTGCTTGAAAACTTATTGAACAAAGATTTAAAGGTAACGGTGAAAAGGACTCACTGCTAATGCTGATCACTAACTGGTTTCTGTGCTGCATCCATTTCTGTTTCGGTACTCCCTCTTACTATATTTCATCATTTTACTGCTATTGTTTAGAAATAATTTATTTCTTCAAAACTTTGGTAATAATAACTTGAACAAGAATCTCATTTGATGTAGCAAAGACTTTTAAACTGAGCAGTCAACACGTTCTTACCAATTGGCTCCCTTTTTTTCGTAGCTAATATCAGCAGACAGACTGTTACCTGTCTTCAGGATCTTGGACTCTTGCTTTGTAACAGCAGCTGACTCGCTCATTCCACACTTGTTCTCAGAAAATACTCTGAACTTGTAAGTGTTGCCCATGATGAGGTCAGAGATGGTGGCATTCAGTCTGTGGTAATGCTCCAACACAGTGAACCAATCCTGGAAAACAAACAAAACAAAACAAAAATGACAGCAAACAGTGGCTTACTAACCTCCAAACAAATACTGAAGGAACCAAGCTTCCAATACTGCCAATACTGTTCACGTGTTTAAGGCATATTAGTATATATGTAGGTATTCTCAGAAAGTTTTGAGGGTTTGCCATGGCGTGATAAAGTTATGGAGAAGTTTAAATCAGGGTTAGGTTATTAAATTATATTGAAAGCTTTGAAAAGCTCATGGAGACACGAAAAATAGAAAAGAGTTTACACAACTGCAAGTAAAATTCTGAACTGACACAATGAGCCAGGAGAACATTAATCAGAGAAGTAGCTAAGAGACCCACGGAGGAGCTGCAGAGATCCACTGCTAAAGTGGAAGAATTAGAAAGCTATTACTCGTGCAATCCACAAAGTTATTGAAACAAAGCAATAAGAAGTATGCAGTTTGCCACAAGTCGTGTAGGGAACAACACAGACAGAAGAAAGTTGTTTACTACAAAGTGGTGTAGTAAATAACTGACACCACCCTGAATACAACTACCACACAATGAAACATGTTGACAGGACAGTTGGTCAGTGGAGATGCTTTTTGTTGCAGAGACAGGAAATTTAGTCAGAACTCATGGAAAGGTGTAAGGAGCTAAAAACTTTGCAATCCTGAAATGGAATATGCCAGTGAAAAAAGCTACGGAAATATCCCAAAATATGTGCACCTGTACTTAAAACAAAAGTTGTGGTTATCAGAGGAACCTGAATGCAAATGTTTTTGGATTTTTATTAGTAAATGATTTAAAACTTTTTGTAGACTATTGATACAGTTCATTAATGCTGAGAACTTACTCCAGTCTTTTTGTCAGCCTTCTGGATTGTATATCCTGTGATCTCAGTGTTTCCATTGTCTTTGGGTACAGTCCATTCCAGAGCAACATTGAAGCCCCAGGTGTCAACAATCTTCACACTGGCAGGAGGCCCTGGCAGCTCTGTGGGCCATGATGAAAAAAAATCAATAACAGATTGTACCATTTTAATTCTCACCTTTGTGTGAGCTCATTTTACTCACCAACAATCTGAAGGGTCAGTGAGGCCTTGTCTTCAAAGCCCTCCACTTTCACACACATCTCATACACTCCGGAGTCATCTCTCTCGGCTGCACGGATGAACAGGATGCTGTCTCTTTGGGTGTTGCGGATGTTCACTCTCTTTGGGTCCAGTGCCGTGCCGCTCTTTGTCCAGGACACCTCAGGTTTGGGTTTACCCTGAGAAAAAGAATAGATTGAGCTTTGATTCTTTTTATTATGTTTACATTGTGCTGTGTTAGTTATTGTGTGCTTACTGTGAAAGGGATGGTCAGGTTGATCTTATCCCCAACATGAGCGACGTATCTCTGCCTAAGGAAACGAGGCAAACGGACCTTGGGACGATCTAAGGAAATAGAAATGACAAATAAGTCAATAAATTATGTAAAAAATAACTTCGTACAGAATTTAGTTTTGTCTTGGTCTTTAAAGAACATGTTAATTCCAAGGTTAATATACTGCCTTACATCAGAGGTTGGACCAGAAAAAACAGAATATGAAACCAACTGGATTTTGTACAAATGACAACAATGACAATTTAAGCTGTGCATAGTATGTGATATAAATTGGTGTGCAGTTAATAGACAAATGTATTTTGTGGATGCATTTGCTTTTACTTTACTGTGTGGCTAAAACCACTATAGATATTTACATCAATTTTACAATTACTTCTTCTTGTTCTCATTAGACATGAAATCAGGTAAAATGTTCTCTGTTCTAGTTTAGTTAGGACTACCGAAAAAGGTTATATTGTCTGCATGCCAGGATAAACAGAAGAGGATCTTTAGAAAGAAAATGTGAAATTACCTTTTTAAATACTTGGGTCTGTCATCATAACCATCTCACAATCGTTTGTAATAATTTACTGAGATAATAGTTTGCATAATCAAATACTTTTTCAATGATCAAGAAAGGTTAATGGTACAACTTCAAAATCATAGTAATGTGACCTTGACTTATGCCTGGATGAATGAATGGGTCATGACTTGTTGCATAAACAGCTTTTCACTTCATGTTTGTTTTAATCAATTCAGTTCATTTTTACATGTTCAAGTATTTTTTGAAAGCATAAAACGTAAACACTGGAAACAGACTGTTATGACTAAATTAAGTTCCAGTAGAAGTAAACTGACACATTTTGCATCAATTGTACGGTTGATTGATTCATTCATTCCTTATTTGGTCATGCACAGAAACAAATATGTCCACTTGAAACAAAGAAGCATGAATTCTGGACAAGAGTTCTGAATTGCCATCTTCTTCAAATTCAATAAATGTTCTCTTGTTTTTCTTCTATGTGTTCAATGTTTTTCACCAATAGAAAAAATAAAATCTTTTTTAACAGGTTAGACAACAGAGTCAAACATGATGAAATTACATTCTTAATGAATTGTAAAAGTTTACCTCCTTCCTTTACCCTCTGTATAAAGTCATATCTCATTAAAAGCTGAAGGTAGCTGATAATCTCTAATATATATATAATGACTATCATGGATGGTTAGTCATTATGACTTCTGATGTGATACAGGAGTCGTACTGTTGGGCACTTGGAAGTGTCTTGATGGAGCTCACCACCTGCTGAGTGCAGCATAACTACATTTGTCAGGACTCTAAATAAAGAAGGGATACTATAGCACTCACTATGTCAGCTCTACCCTTGACATGAAGTTTGCAGATGATAAGAAACTACTAGCTACAGCTCAACAGCAGCCAATTTATAGACATACAATCGATTGTATAGAGTAAAATTTGGTTAAGAAAATAAAAAAATAAATATTTCAGAATTCTAGCTGTAAAGTTAAAATAAACTTAACAGTTAGTGCCTTTTGACATAGTAGAGATAAGGATCAGGCTTAATGAGCCTTCCCCTGTAAAGTCTATAGCATGTTGCAAAATAAACAGTGAATTTCAAGAGCCGCTATGAGATTTGGGTGCCATCTGAGAAGTCAGAGTCACCACCCTGTTTCTTGGAGACTGGAATTCACCACCCCCGCTTCTCTTCACAGCCCCCACCTGCTTTAGGTCCAATCACTTGACACCATCAATCTTGCAGAAATTAGCCTGACCCTTTCCTCAGCATGAATCCTGGCAAAGATACTTAAGCACTGCAGACTCTCAGTAAAAACTATTTGCTACCAGCAGGTATATCGCAGCTATTTTCCAAAGATGTGCAGCAATACTGCCAGAAACCATTAACAAAATTGTTGCTAATTGTGGACCATCTGGTATGGTGAACACTGTCTGCTGCCAGCTGAGTGGGGATCATGTTGCCATTCCACCCACTTTGCCTCTACTTCTTTAAGCATAAAACAATCAGAGAGATAACGAAAGATACACAGCTCATTTTTTCAAATCCTCAGAATCCAACAGTCATCTTACCAGAAACAGAAACTGCCACAGATTAACACTGTTAGGTGTAGAGGATCCTGAAAACTGTCAGTTTAATCTCACAATCCAGCAGGTTAGAACAGTGTTTCAACTAATCATGGAAGGGAGTCATTGGGAAACGGTTTTATCGCATTAATGCTGCAGGTATGTGCCAACAGGAGAGGGAAGTCGAGAACAAAACATTGCTGAGCTTTTTTTGCACTTTACAACTCCATCCATCCATCCATCCATCCATCCATCCATCCATCCATCCATCCATCCATCCATCCAATCAGCTGGTCCCCTCTTCCAGCTGTCATTAGGTTAAAGGTGGAGTCAACCCATTACAAGGCAACAGAGATACTGGCAGGACTTTGCAACCCATCCTACTAAATTAATAAACGTGAAATATTTGGGCCAAACCCAAATTTAATGTGTTCCAAAATAGTTGCACCTGCAAAAAAGCCTTAACATAATACATTAATGCTGCAGGTATGTGTTTGTGTTTTCTCTTCTGTAATAATGGTTTCTTTACATCTTTGTATTATGTATTTGTCCACTGGTTTGCCTTGTGGTCCTTACTCCTGCGCTGACATGTTTTACTGATGCAGCTTACGCTTTGTTAAATAAGGATAGCATATAAATAAAATTTTGAGAAGAAATTTTGTCAAAGTTTTTTTGCTTTTAGTCCTCTGCCCCAAGAAACAAAGAAAAAAGCTTTTCTTACCTGCAACTTCCTTCACCAGTACAGGCTCTGAGAGGGTAACAGGGGGGCTGCGGCCTCCTTCATTCACAGCCACCACACGGATCTTCAGGCGGTCACCGGTGGTCTGGTTCTTGATGACGAAGCGACTGGACTTCTGCAGATCCTCATTGACTGCTTTCCAGTCCTCAGCTGGATGGAAAATTGACATATAATGAAGTTTACTGAATATTTTATGAATGCAGGAGCTATTTCATAGAAATTACATTAAGATATGGTTCTCTTTCTGGACCCCCAAAAAACACATTTGCTCTAATTGGATTTTTTTTTTCTAGCCATCAAAATGTTTTCCAGACAAGCAGAAAGACTGATTTAAAGTAATGAAGTTTTGTTTAGATTTTTTTTTTAATTTGTTAAGATAACAATGCTCACAATGAATGCTTTCATAAAAACATTTTTGTTAGCTTCTTGCTTTTCTACTGCTTTACCATCACTTTTCCAGAGAAGTACACGTTAATTGACATTGTTGCCTATACTTTAAACCCTCATGAATGTCTGAACTAGAAATAATACCATGTTTATTTTCCAAGAAAATAACACCCAGCAGCTATGGACAATGTCTACAGTTGACAAAACACATTTTGCATGAACTGCTAGAGATGCAAAGCCAAAAGGAGTCAAAAGTTTAAGTAATCATTGTTGTTATGTTTTCTTCAACTACTGACATTTACAATGTGTTTAATTGAAAAAATAAATAAATAAAAAATTAAAAAGAGCAACTCCTTTATTTGTTTGATAATAGCATTCTGTACATTGTAATCTTAGTCTAGACTATTTGGTCTACCATATTGTTTTTTTATTTTTATTTAACATTCTTTTCTCTTTACTTTCTGCCCAGCAGTGAATGTTTTTGCCCCTTCACTACAAAGGCAGAAGGTTTTTTGCCTTTGCAGGTCATAACCAAAAAGCTATGTTAGCATAGCTTTTTGGGACAGTTTAGGTAAATAATGCCTAGTAAAGACGGCATACTGCGAACTTTTGTAATAATAGTACATAGTACATACAAACTGTGTATTTAACAACTAATCTCTTTGTGTGTGTTTGCTAAATGAAGCCTTCACTCAGCCACTGTTGAGATTAGCCTACTACTGTAAGTCTAAAAGCAGGACCTCCAGCAGGACCACACCAAGCCTGACATGCCTTTTCCCTTCTAGGGAGAAGTTAGGTAGCTCATGATATAACCGAGAGGCTGACACTTCAGGGACAGCTGCAACTGATCTGGCTGACCCAAATTAAAACACCAATTTCACATTTTCCTCAATGGATCTAAAATACTATTAGAAATTGTGTTGAAAACTCAGACCTTAAGATACTTGCACATGCCAAAACCAAAATCAGCTGTCTACACAAGATGTGAAATATGTATTTTCACAGGTCAGCCTTTTATTGCACACGGTTCAAGGCAGAGAGGGACTTACTTCCATCCTTGCAAACTTCAATGACATATCCGTCCAAACCAGAGTCCCCAATGGTCTCAGGCTGGCTCCAAATGATGGTCACTGAATTATCATTTTTATCTTCAACAAACAGATCCACAGGGGCGCTTGTGGGCTCTAAGAATAATCATTGAAACATTGGTTAATTAGCTAAAGATGATTTTACTCTTATTGATCTTTTTCTTTTGGAGCAGAGTCTCACCTTTGGGTGGAGGAGGTGGAGTGGGTGGCTTAGGCTCTGGTGCAGGTGCCTCAGCAGGAGCTTCCCCTGATAGTGAAAAGAGAAATGTTTTATTGTTCGCAAAAATAATTAGCAGTTCTAATTTACAGCAAGTTTTGTGTACAATTGTGCTCATATTTTTAATAAAAATATGACCGCATATAAACACTTGTCCAGGGTGGTTTACCATCAGCAGCAGCATCTGACTCTGCAGCTGGAGCAGCTCCTTCTGTGGCTGAAGCAGAAGCAGCTATTATTAAATGTTAGATTTTATTAATTAGTGCTGTAAGCAGATGGGACATGTTTTGACAAATGATTATGCGTGTCTTGCAACTGTCAGCTTGAGAAATTATAATAAAGAAGCCAAATAGTGAGCTGAGCTTTAACGAGAATAGGATGACGGCTTAAAAGTTTGCTATTCCGGTTTTTGTATTTTACCATCAGCAGGGGCATCAGCAGAATTAGCGGGTGTTTTCTTTTCCTCTGCAGCAGGAACAACTGGTGATGTTAGTAAAAGACACTACAATTTAGAGAAGCTAGCTTTCCTGTAATAGGACGTTGGTTTAAGATTAGACGCTCCACTTGCTGCTGTTATACTTTTAGCAGGGACCACAGTTGCTGCAAAAGCAGCTGATGATTCCTCAGTAACAGGTGCAGCAGCTGACTTATATGTGGAACCAAAAGTACCTCTATTAAAATATATATATATATATATATATATATATATGTATACTAATTAGTAAAATTTGTCAAGATTTAAATAGGAACAAATTCATGTATTTTGTTTTAGATGCACAATTTAACAAATAAGCACATGCAGAACACTATATAGTAATAGTTCACTGTGTATTCTATCATTTTATGGGGGTGTGTTGCAGCACGTCATGAATTTATCTTAACTCTAAACCCTAACTCTGAAAGTCAGTGAATGAATTCAACACTGTTCTAGTCAAGATGATTGGTTAGGTGTAAGGTTGACCAATTAATCTTATTTGACAAACCATCATTTCTGCCACGTTTTGGCACTTTTGGAACTCTATAGAACAGTAAAGTGCTGGCGGATACAGTTTGGCCATACACATGGCGAATTTGCCATAAGAACTAGAAACATGTGATAGGCTGTAACAAGTAAATATAGATTTCAAATCGCTTATAATGCAGTAAAGCTTAGCAATCAAAGAAAACAAACAAAATGTTGCAGCAGAAGCGGGAACTCAGCTCTATTAGTGAAAGCGGGAGTAGATTTTAGAGTGATTCGATTATAGTAAATATATCTAAATAATGTCTTATTTTTTTTACCAAGGTACTAGGTTTTAATGAGTCCTTCACCTGAATGCTGATTAAATAATGGGTCATTGACAGCTAATTTCCATAAACGCGTGGAAGCCAATGAAAGAAGGCACGTTAGATTATTACAATGCTCTCTGGTTGATTTTAAAAGTCTGGGAATTCTCTATAGAAAATATAGGCACCCTGACACGTGCGTAAAGGTAACGGAGATCTTACCAAGACGGGCACAAACATATTACGATTAATTTAACTTCTTATAAATATATCCAAGGATCCTCCACGGAGAAAAAAACAAACAAAAAAAAGTAAACTATTGTTTGCCCTGAATAAGTCAGCGTGGTGCCACGCCGCTGCCGACATTACCCTCTGCAGGGGCCTCTCCCTCAGCTGGAGCCTCTCCCTCAGCTGGAGCGGCCTCCGCGGGGGCTTCCTCCACCGGAGCGGGCTCAGGGGCGGGTTCGGGAGCCGGCTCTGGGGCTTTTTCCTCCTCTTTTGTCTCTGGTTCTTTCTTGGCCGCCTTCTTGATCGGGGCAGGCTTGGACGGCATGTTGGAGGTCGCAGCGAATTCCCAACTCAGTTAAGTCCTTCAGACTGTATCCAATGCCATCATTCCTCTGGGGGATTCACGGCTTATATACCGCTCTGCTCTATAAGTCGCCGCCCCTTTAATGAGCTGCATGTAATAGATACTAAGCATGACGGATGACTCAGAACATCATGTCAAAAGAGAATCAGCATCTTTAAATCTTTCTTGACATCATTTTTTGCAATTTGTCTGATAAAGTTTACAATCATTACTAGTTGTTGTATTTTATCAAAACAGATTTCTCTTCTAAATGAGATTTTAGATCTCAGAGACAACCTATATACAAATTTTATCTGCAAATAAAATTTAGCAAATAAAATCTGATCTATCCAAGTTCTTTACCTATAATGTTTTTGGAGTCAAAATGCAGACATTAAGACAAGAAATAAATATGACATGTATTTTATTAAATGCCAACAAACAGTGATGAGTGGATGAAAGCCTTCAGGAGCACCATTTATCCATCTATTGGACCCAGCTCTGATGAAATATATTTTTCTATAGGATGCTTTATTTTTCCACCTCAACGATTGTTGCTGCATCCAGAATGTTGACCAACTGTATTTACAGTCTTTACATCGATGTCCTGTACAAAGTAGATAAATCAAGTTTTACAAAGGATTATTTTAAAAAAAGAAATATCAAATATTTGAGTATTTTAAAAAAGAAAATGTCTAATATGATTTTTTTCCTAAAGTATATGGTAAGGTGAACTTTTTTGTCTCATCACACAGCAAGTTTACATGCATTTACAACACCTATGAACCCTTAACATATGCACATCCGTGACATTACAAACAGCATAACTTTTTTTTAAAATCTTAGTTTAGTCCACAACAAGCTTTGCAAAAATATGACTATTCAGCAACCTGTATTGGCCTAAGAAATCAGATTTAGGCTCGGTTTGATCTTAAATTGTCTTTGACAATTCATAGCTTAAGTTACATTTCTTCTTCTTGTCATTCATAAACATAAAATGTATCAAACAGCTTATAACTCTTACCTATCTTTTGAACCCTGTCTTTAAATTCCAACTACTTTAAGGCTATGTCTGACTGGCTGAAACAAACTTTTATCACTTGTTTTCTTGTGATGCATTTTGATCCAAATCAGGAACTTAGGAAAGACTAGATGAGAGCACAAAGCAACTGCATGTGAAGTTAAGACCTCTGCCAATTGCCGACACCAGTAGAAGTTGCTGCATAGTCCTGATACACCAGTAAGCAAACACAAATCACAGTTTATACAGAGCAACAGGCACAACAACCAGAAAATGAGATGAAAAGCTGGACCTGATGGCTTTAGTCAACCTGCAGAAACGGGTTGGAGTGTGGCCACTGGCCATTTGATACCTGGAATATTTACAGCAATGAAGCTAACTGGTATTGTTTTCTCTTCAGTCAAATAATTTGTACCAGCCAAAGCAGCAGAAACACAATCTAAATGGTTACACTTCCTTATCCTGCTGTCATTAAAGTGGTCCAACATTCAATCAGCTAAAATAATGGCCAGTTTGGGATGATGGATATTGCACAACCATATATCCTACATTTCATGTACTTCAAAAGGACCTCTTTACACAATTCTACATAGAGTACCTAATAAAGTTTTTATCTGTGTCTACATAACACTATTTTTGCTGTGTCGCGTACCCAGATTATTCTCAGAAGAATACTGTACGACACAGAAGAGGGTGCACACGACACATTGTCTCACGTTACTTCAGAACGTCTTCAACACTATTTAACATGTAAGGTCATATTTCCGGTTTGACAGAAATGACACCAAACGTTTTGCTAACCTACTCTGCAATAAAATCCTAAAACATTTTGGGGCCTTTTTTTTTTAAAGCATCATACAAATCTAACCAATACTAATATGCATGACAGGTGAGAGACTGTTCAGTTTGTGGTGGATGAATTCACCGTGTGCAGCTTTAGAGTCGCTCTGCTCAGCCATTGTTAAGCGTGTTTTGAAGTACTTTGATAAGGCTTCTTTGAAGAGCACCTACTACATGATACTATTGTACACTTAAGTGTTTCATAAACATTCATAGCTGAACTTAAACTAAGTTGACAGTCAATATGCAAAGTTAAAGTAAAATATTTGGTTCAGTATATTAGCTTTTTTGCACCAACTAATGCAGATAAATAAACTGCAACACAGCCTGATTGTATGTACACATTATATACACAATATCATGGGGAACATTTGAAACAAATGTGCTCTTTTGAAGATAAATTACAATCTGAATTGGATTCAGTAAGCATTCACTCATTTGTTTTGATCAAACAGTGTTTCTTATCTTATGTTATCCCTGTGTAGTAAGTGTCTCATACCTGATATTTATGGCAGCCTTAGTGGCACTGCTTGTCTTCTATGAAATAAAACTCTAAGTGCTTCATAAAAGTGGTGTGTACAAGCACAGAGCAATTAAATCACATCTATACTTAAGCTCAGTTTTATATAAAAGAGTATGACAGCAACATTTCCTATGAAATCAAAAAAAAAATTAAAGTTTAATCATTTTCATTATAAAATTATAATGATGAACTGAAATAACAATATGTAGGAACCTGGGGAAATAAAGAATTCCTGACTGAATAGTTGTAATAATATTGATGAAAGCACCAGTAAACTCTGCTTAGGTTGAGGTGACATGAACATCTCTGCTGTTAAGGCATTTTTCACCTGCTGGAGTTGTAAAGTTCAAGATTGCATATGCATTAAGAATTGTCCTTCAAAGGCTTTCTGTATACAGTAGATATGTACCAAAGACTTTTGCGTTTAACAGTTGTGTCTGTCATGCTGTCATACTCTTTTCCAAAACAAGGTCAATGCTATTAAGGTAAGAGTCATTTGATGAGAACTCACTATCCCAGGATGCACTTAAGGAGAAAACAGGATGGACGGTGCATGTTTTTGTAGGAATCCCCTGATTTGGTGCAAACACCAATGGATTTCAGCGTAAACAGTTAGCACCAATCTAATAGTACTGAGGGCAAATGTGGTGGTAAATTGTTATACATATTCTTGTTATAGAATATAGCTTTCTATTTATTAGAGCTTCAGTGTTCATATATGCATGTGTTTTAATAATCTGAGTCTAAATTGAAAAGTTTCATCCACTCTCTATGGTAATGATAGTTAAACTCTCTCCAAAATCATTTCCCAAAGTCCATTTCTTCCAGATCATACACTGCTCCGACACAGTGAAACATAAAATTAAGTAAAATCTTTACTGGTGGGTCATTAAGTCTGAGTTGTCTGTTCAGAGCTTAGGCAGATCTTCTTTATCTGGAGATTCAATGTAGTTAGCAGCCTCTTGAAGTTTCAGAAGCATTGCCATCTGCAAAAAAAGGAAATAATTCAGAAACAAGAATGCATATCAAAAAAGTGACACGAAGTTCATAACATGTCACATTTTTTCCTACCAGAGGATCAGATTCCATAGAGCTGGGTGGAGTTTCTTTGTGAGGCCTCTCCTCACTGGACTGACATGGGCTACTAGAGCTGATGCTGGGAGGAGGTAGATGGAATAGCTTCGCCTGGTCCTGCTGGGCGGACGGCCATGGCAAGGTGCCCCTCACCCACTCCACCGGGTCCTCCCATACTGCCTTCTGGCCATGAACCTGAAGAGGTGCAAACACCCAGAAATGCGATGTAAGGCATGAAGTCATCACTGAAAGACAAACTGTACTGAAATGAAAGAGGTCAAAGGCTTTAAAAATAGCAGATAATTTGTAGGATCTGGTGTTTTTTTTTTTTTTTTCTGTGCAGCCTAATGGACATCACTATGTGTCATTGTTCAGCAGTTTATTTGCATCTTTGCCTAGTTTACTGCTGTTCTCTGCAGTGCTGAAGTTTCATAAAGAGGAGTGCTGGACAGCACAATAAAAAGCGTAACACTGAATTGAGGGAATACTCGGCTTGGGGATAGTTGTTATCTGTCCTGGCTGACAGAAGGAAATTATGCTCCAAGACAGCCCACACATACACACCAGATTTCAACTTTTATCTATAAAAACTACAGGTCTCGCTCTCTTCAAAATGTTTTTGCAGAAGCTTTTAGGTCGAACTACGCCAGTGATAATCACAAGCTTCAAAATGAAGTTGTTTTACGTTTTTTTGTTGTTATGTTCAAAAAGGGTTTTGTCTCAATGTCTGTCAATATACATAGTTAATGTAGAAATTCATTGTATGATAAATTCATGATTATCTTTAAATCAAAATACTGATTTGAATGGCAACCCAATCCGTGAATCTGTCCTTTTACTCATTGGTGTGGAGCTTGGCATTCAGACAGCACTTTCACTGCAGTAAAAGATTCCTGATATTACTGGGATGCAGGAAGCCTGAAAATGTAATTTTTTCTTAGAATAGTTATTCAGTTTTTATTGGTCTCTAAGGTGATGTGGTTCTCAATTTTATCAAAGCAGCAGAAATGATCAGTTATATGCAATAACTTTGTTCCTGGAAGCAGATTCTGGAAGAAGGAGGAACCTTAGAAGAACCCGTAAAGAAAGTTTGTCCAACTGGGTCAGTGGACTGGCAACACATTCAGAACTGCCATTAATAACTATTTTTATTTCCAGTACACACTTTGCAACACTGATCCATTGATTTTTTTTTTTTTCAAGAATTTTGTTTTGTTTTTCTTCTCTGCCTTCAACTTGTGCTCAGTGTCCATTAGTAACTTTCTTTAAGAATATCACTGCATTATGACATAATCTGTAGATATTTGTATTATCTAGACAAATGGTAAACAGATTTAACATTGTTTTTTTTATATTTGCAAGCTCACTAAATTAGCAAGTGGGCTTCATTTGCTTTTTCAGTGTAACACATGTTTATTTTTGCCTGCTTTACTTCTAATCAGTGGAAAATAGATGGTATGTGTTAGTTGGATTACTAACAAATCCATTGAGTTCAGCATCTACTAGCTCTTTCTTTTTTATATTCTTTCCATTTTAATTAATGTGTTGTCAAAAAGCTAACCCTGGGGAAATTACAGAAATCTATTATTCTACTTTAAATAAGTGATAATGATCACCCAGTGCCAAGGTCAATAATTAATACTTCAGCCTCATTTTAATAGATTGAAATATTGGTGGGCTTATAACCTTAAAATAATTTAATTTAGCATACTCTTCATTCATATGCCTGCTGTGCTAGTACTCTGATTCCAGCAGTACTAAATATCCTATTTCAGCAAAAGCCCCATTTGTGAAGATATCTTACCTTGACACCATCTTTTGCTCCTTCTTGCAGATATGGAATAATAGAGTGGTTCCACAGATCAATGAACCAAGATTGAAATTCATCAACTGAAACTGGGCAAGACAGGAAAAAGCAAGGGCCTGAAGAGAAGTCAAAAAAAGAAGAGAAGACATATAAATCACACACATAATTGCCAAAGAAAAATATATAATAGGGGTTTTCTCTTCTGTGTTTTCCATACCAATGAGAAAGTCTGATGTGCTGTGCTTCTCAAGGAAGGTGTGCAAATGATACCACAGTTTAGGAACCCAGTCTAAAACCCTGATGAGGTCTTCGTTGGTTAAGCTCCTTTCATCTTCTGACTCCATGAGCTTCCGGTGCAAATATCGAGTGAGGAAGCCATTAGCTGGTTCCACGTTGTTGGAAAAGGTCACCATTCTGAAACAAAAACAAAAACAATGTGCACAAATATTTCACACAATGAAAACTAGTAGGATATTTTTGCACAAATAGAAAACCAAGAAATTACATGAATGCAAGTAAAAGTAGAGGCCAAGATGTTATAATGTCAGACTTGATATATGTGGTAATCCAGTCTATAACATTTTGAAAAGGATATTCTTTATCTTTATCAAGCTTTCATCTTAAACCAACCTGAAGCTTAGATGCAGGCTGTGGTTTGCCGTCATCTTCACTGGCTGATTGCTGGTTCCAATAATGTAGGGACTAAATGCACAGGCAAAGTTACAGATGTAAGACCATTTCAACATAATCTCTAAATATGATTTCAGTCTGTGTGTGTAATTTTACCATTTGTGATATTTGCAGGTTAGAGCACCATTAACAAGTTCACTGATGGAAACTGGATCGTGAATGTCATCTAAAATAACCACCAATGGGATTTCTGATGAACTGGTTTCCCGATCTATTTGATTGGCCAAGTTGGAAAGATAAAGCTGTAGATCCTGGGTAAAAATCAATGGTTAAAATGACACCTTGCCAGACCAAATAACGTTAATAACATATTGATCACAATAAAAGATCAGTCTCTGTTACCTTGCATGACTGCCGGTGCATGTTGAAAGTGATCACAATCCCATCTGTGATTTCACGAGCACTGCGGTCCACCAGGTACTCGGCTAACCGGGAAGCTAGGTAAGACTTTCCCGTCCCGCTCGGTCCAGACAGGATGATACGGCGATGTTTGAGTAGAAGACTGATGTAATGTTGCATCATGGGTTTAGGGATGAGAGTTTCAAACACAAGGCTGTCCACACACTTCTCCTTCAAACCTGCATTTTAATGAGAGGAAGCGAGAATGACCTGATGAGGAACTGCAGCGATAAAATAGAGCTGATTACTGCCTATTAATTGTGTGAAAAACATAAAAGAGGGATGATAAAGTGTAGCTTTAAACTTCAGCTGAAATTTTTAACACATGGAATATGTCTTTCAACAGGTCGTGCTTTGGCAGAGTGATGTTTTGAAGCCAGATTTTTATCACTTCACATGTCCTTCATAAGCCTCACTAAGCTCAAGAACTTCACTCTGAAAATAACTCTGGTTCAAGTGTGGGAAGTCTGCACGCCCAACCCCCAGGCTGCCGGGGAAGGATCCGCTTTACACTTCTTTGGGACCCATGTGTTTGAGGCTGGTTGACCAACTGGATATGACAGCACTAGGATCATGTTGCTCAAAGCTCTGCCTGCACTGCTGCTAACAGTACAGCTCACCTACCAAACTTGCAAACATGGAGGAGGAAGGGCTACAAACCCATGTTTTTTTTTTGGTGGGGCAAATCTAAAGGAGAATGTGCACTTTGAGTTTAAACACTGCATAATAATTCTAATTCAAATTCCGACCTGTTGAACACAATTAATGGTTTCTATGTTGGAAATCATGATTTATCAACTCTGCAGACCTTTTAATGCCACAGTGATGCTGCTGGGGCCTCGTGACATGCAACGAGATGGCTGTGTCTCAGGAGCTTCGCCTCCTAGCACTCGTTTAATGTGGCCCATGCTGTAACTGTAGACTGAGTCTGTAGAAAGACCCAGGCTGGAGGTGGGGTCCACTTTGGCTATATAGACCTGGAAACAAGTCCATGAAAAACACACCAAAAAGATATTTCAGTTTAAATAAATAAATAATAATAAATAAAAACACTTCCTTACAGTTAGGTTTCAACATTTGTTACAATTAGCTTGACTGTTACTGACAAAAAAATTATTTATTCCAGGACAAGATGTCCTAAGAACTCAACCCTGTTTGGACATCCTTGTCCAGACAAATGACATTTTTTTAAATAGCGAAAACCTAAAATGCTATTCCTGAACACAGCATCTCACTTTGAAAGCCTGGCTGACAGCAGAATCCAACATGACCCAGTCCATCCTGCCATTCACCCTGACAGTACCAATGAAGAAATCCTGCGGTTTAGCCTCCTGTTGAGTCAAAGTGCAAGCATTAGGTGACACAGAATATATAATTATTCATAAAAAATAACTAAAAGTGAAAGAACAACGCGCTCACATCTTTAAAAACCCGTAAATCCGCCACACAAACAACCACTTTGACACGGTGGTCATCTCTCTGCGAGGACAGGCTGAGCGAATCAGCAGAGTGGACGTCTGCTAAGGAGTAAAAATAACAGAAAAAAGAAGCAGAACTCAAACTCAACAGATAAGAAAAATCAGAAAACATTTTTTTAAATTAAAAAATAGTTAACAAATTGATGAATTACTGTTGCTCTTCACATTGTTTGTGTTTTAATAAGGACTTTCAACTTTGAAAGAAAATCATTTTCCATAAACTTTCAACTTCTATTAGCTACACTTAGATTCTAGGATATAGAATTTTTTTCAGGGGCATTTTTTTTTTAAAGTTGTCCAGTCTATCACTATTCCTTACATGCTAGGCCTAGTTATCCATCACCCTGTTCTATTTTTACTCTTCCTGTCAGAGACTGGACTGTACCTGAGCTGCTCCCCTCACTCAGCCCTCTGCTGTAGCTTTTGGGCATGTGCATGGCAACTGACTGACGGGGGGATGAACTCCCCAGAGCTGTGAGACCTGAGGACTGGGACACAGAGCTGGAGGGCCCAGGAGACGGACAGGGAGACAGACTACCTGTCTTCAGCTTATCGTTCTCAGTCTTCAGGTTCTCCACTGTCATCTGCAAAAACAAAATCACAACCGTTTCAGGACAGTTATTTAAAAAAAACGTGCTGTGAATTCTTGCAAAGATACTCTGAAGCTTTCTGATTGTAGTGAATGCTTAAATATTTACATATTCAGCATAAAAAATTCATAAATATACAAGCACATACCTGCATGTTGGTCATGGCCTCCTGCAGCTGCTCCAGCTGATGTGCAGAGCTTAAAGCCTCCAGGCGGATGTCTGTCAGCTTCCGCTCCTTCTCCCACAGCTCTGAGCGCAGCTCTGTTACGACTTTATCATCTGCCACATCATCTCCTTCACAGAGTCTGAAAAACAAAAGATCACATCACTAAAGACAGTAGAAAAACCAAGCAGATTGAACAATACTAAAAAAACCCATCAAGAATTAATAGTTTATGGAGACTTACCCTGCCAATGAGGCAGAAGCAGAGGATTTTATTAGAGGGCTATCTCCAGGAATGTTGACCTTTGGGGAAGAAGGTGCAGAAGACTCTGGAGTGGCGATCTCTTCAATGTCAGCATACGGCCCCAACTTTGAGCCTTTCTTACTGAAAGCTTTGTTGAAGGAGCTACGCAGCTGGTTAGAGGAGGTAGGAACTCAGATCAGCATGTGCAAAGGTTTTGAAAACACTTAAAACAACCAAAAATGTGAAATCTGGTAGTGTTACATGAAAAATGGCTCCCAGGTTAACTTTTGAAAGCAATTTAATGAAAGTTCTCTTTTACATGTGTGAGTTCTGAGAAAATGATGAGTAAATTGAAATGAATAATTCACAGCTGATGTACTGTAGACGTTGATAATGTCTGCTATAAAATTGGTGTCTATGAAAAATGTATGTCTAAAATCCTTCAAAAAAAGTTTAAATACATGCAGACAGATATGTCAGATTATGCAATGAGATGATATTATGAGGAGCTTAATGAGTAAATAAAATGCAAACACAAGTGTACAAACATTTCCTAAGTATGACTCATTAAAAACATGCAGGTTTAGATTTTGTTTAAAGTTTCACCATCACTCACCTCAAAGACCTAAAATAAAAAAAGGAGCATGAGGGAGAGAATAGAGTCATACTTAATACCATGTGGATAAAAAAGGAGGAGACTCAAAAGCATGCATGATAATGCAGGATAATTGTCTGGTTTCTTTTGTCACCTTCAAAATGCTTTTGTGCTTGATTGTTTTCTTGTTCTGGTTTCTAAGATGTATATTTTTTTTAAGAGTCAGTCAGCTTTTTTCAAATTTGTTCACATTTACCAGGTTTTGCCTTTCAATCCAACCTAGTTTTATGGTTTTCTGCTTTTGTTGGCAAATTCGGTCATTATTATTTTTGTAGAAGTATCTGTTCTTTCAAGTATAATTTTTCCTGCAGGTTTTGCTTAGGTTATAAATTTAAGATAATTTGTTATTTCTGTTTCTCCCTCATTGTGTCTTGTTAGCATAATTATCATAGAATTCTCTTCTTGAAACTCTTTTATGCAAAGTCTGGGCCAGTCATGTCTGTTGGATTGTTTTACAAGCTAGAAAAGTTATACTTCAGTTCAAAACATTTTTATGCTTTTAGTTTTATTTCAGACTGGTTTTCTTGGAATGACTATAATTGCAAGTATTTCACTGGACATATGGTAGAAATAATGCAGAATTGATAGAAAAACATACATAATTGTTTGAATTGTATTTTATATTGCTGATACACTTGGGTATGAATCATTCAAGACAGCTTCTTTTGAAGAAAACTGTTTATTTCTTCACCTGAATAAAATTGTCTTTCATGCAAAAGTAACAAAAGAAACACATAATTTATGTAACGTCAGAGTTTTTGAAATCTTATAGCTTAATACTGATTTACGTTTGTGCTGTCATTTCCTCACCCAGCTCTTCTTTTTCTTCTTCTTGGCCTCCTGCTCCTTGAGACTTCCCATGCTCGAATGGCTTGTAGTGCTTGTGAGACTAGAGATGCTCTCTGATGAGTTCTGTCGATTTATCAGCAGCTCTGGGTAACAGCAGGTAAAACAATCTGTTAATACTCCAAAAACTGCATGTAGAGGGGTTTACATGAGGAATGACATTATGTACCTTTAGGTGTGATTTCTGGGTTGCTGAGAGCAGTTTGAATGATTTCTTGGGCTTCTGTATTTTTGGCTTTTAAAACCTCAATGGTCTGTTTCAATTCAGTGAGCTCGGAGTCCTGCAGAAAGAAAACAACGTCGGGTCACAGTAGCTGGCTGGCTGAACAGAGTCTGTTTTGAGCTGAAGGGTAGCAGTCAGGTTCTCACTCAGGTTTTTAGGTTAAGTAGTTGATGACAACATGAATTATTCTGTCATGTAAACTTTGGCCCTCACCTATTTTCCTGGATAAACTTTACAGCTACATCTGAGACTTTACACAAGACAGAATGTTATAGATCCTGATGGAACAAACTATAAAAGACTGAACACATAGGGTTCAAAGTTTTACGAAGTTGTATGTAAATGGACCACAAAAATTTTGTAAGCAATGTGCTTTAGACAGATGAGAGCACAATAAAGATGCTTAGCAGAGCATAATGTTTAGATAAAGGCAAACGCAGCATTTCAACATACTAGCTGTCAAAATTGGAGGTGGAAAGATGATGATTAAGGCTTCTTTCATGTCTACAGGACCATTTAAAACAATGTCGTAAATTCTTTTTTATTTCTTATCATTCCAATGAAATCCTGTGCAGTAATTCACTACTTATCTCATGTACAGACTAATTATGAGGCAAAACATATCTCATTTGTGGCATAATACCAACAAGATACCTTTTGTTCTGAGGAGACTGATAGTGTCTGCAGGCGTGCTGTCATCAGTGCCAGACTCTGCTCAAACGCTGCAACCAGATTAGCCTGTAAGAGGAAGAAAGAGAGGTGAACGGCCACAGAGGGAAACGGTGTGTGCAGATGGGAACGGGTGATAGGTATGAGTCATGAGCTGAATAAAATCGGTCTGCAACCTCACTGAGCACATCAAACAAATGTCTCTCTGTGGTTAAGTGGGGGAGAAACAAAGGGATGTAGAAGTCAAACAGCTGTGAATGATGTCAGAGTTGAAAGCAAACATTAGGATAATGATGGTGAGGCAGAGCAGCAATGTGAAGTCAACCCTAATGTAGCAAGTTTGACTCATTTAGGAAATGACAGACGACAATAAGAGGGCGAAGAGTAAGTTTGTGTTACTTCGTAATGAAATAAGGAAAATGTTTCTGGACTCATGCCAATAATATCATGCAGAATTAGTAAGAAATTCAAAACTCACTTAGGATGAGAGGCTTATAGTTTTTGTGCAGATTCAAAACTAGCAGACCAGCATTCTGCTTCCATTAAACTTGTTTACACAAATTTACTTGTAAAATTTTACTGCTGCTTACTTTCTAAAAGTTTTCTAAAATCAGAGTTTTTATCTTCATTTACAAAAACTAAAATTTTAGCTGGTCTCTGCTAAAATGCTACTATTCTAGAAACACAAAATAATATTGATCTGAATTAATCTTTCATCTATAATTTGATGTATGAGTGCTTAATATGTTTAGACAATGGCAAATCATACATCCAATGCATTCTGATTGCACCATGATTTTTATGCCTTAGTCTCATTAAAAACCCCATAAAAAACCAAAACATAAGCAGGACATTGGGAGGTAGAAAACAAAAAATGGTGGAATGACATGCAACAAGACTCCAACTGAGATTTGAGGTGAGGAGTAAACCCTGAGGGATTTTTCCTCTACATATGTGGTATGTATCATAACCATAATTTCTCCAGTCCGAATGACTGCTAAAAGATTTAGAGAAAATCTTATAAAATATAGATTTGTCGCATTCTGATGGAAGTACTGCTTCGTACTATATGGAAACAGGAACAAGAAAAAGCCACAAAGGTTGCAAAAAATTGTACAAGTTTAGGAAGCAGATGCTTCACTGAAATGGTGGTCCAGAGACAAAAGAAAGCTGAATTATGGAAATTATTTATTGCTGTTGCTCCAGCCAATGGGATGCACCATGCCACACCACAACCCCAACAGAAAGTTACAGTTCAATACAGTATTCTGCTCTAACAAACCTGGCCTAGCTGTAACACCCAGCATCCAGAGGTATGAGCCATTGGGAAGCAGGCAGGGGGCAGCAGTGAGTCCAGGAGTCAATACACCCGAGGTAAAAAGAAAAGGACAGATGCATTAGATCTGGAAAAAAAAATCCTATGCAAGTCATATAAAAAACAACAACACACACACACACACACACACACACACGCCCACACACCAAAGTGGGCTTCCTACAATCCCATCAACCTTTTAACAAATATACCAAATCAAAAAAACCTGCTTCTGTCATAGATTTGTTAATGAAATTCTGAGTTTGTTTCTGTTAAACCAGTCAGATTCATGCATTAAACACTGAACAAAGAAATAATACAATGGAAAAGCAGGGTGCAAAGGTTTTCAGGTAAAATTCTAAAAACTGAGCTACAAACAGGTTTAGGGTTAAAAGGTGGTGAAAATGTGTTCCTAATTAGATGAGTGACAGGTTAAAATGTTTTTTAATTATATGAGTAACAGAGATTAAAATGTGTTTTTAATTAGTAACAGAGTTAGAAATGGAAATATGTTATGCCACTGTGAAATTCCCTTAAAGAGAAATAGATTTTTAGAATTATCAAAATCTCATATGGAAAGTTAAAAAAAAATCAAGTCAACTTGCTTCTGACTAAAAGTGATTAGAAAAGAAGGTAATGACTGTACATACGTTAGCAGAAAGCTGCATCGTCAGGTCCGCCACCTTTTCCTGGGACGACTCCAGCTCTCGTCTCAACTTCCGGATTTGCTGCAGAAAAAAATCTAATCAGGTCTAAGATGCAAGACAACTTGATCTTCAGTCAAAACTGCAAAAGTATTAAAGACTTTAATTTGGATATTGAACCCGATGATGCAATGGTGGATTGTGATAAACACACTACTTTACAACCACAATATACAAACAACATAATATTGAGGTTACTGCACCACAAAAAGGAACTGCAAAGTGAGTATGGAGAGCATGCACTGACAACTGTATTGGGTCTGGACTCTGTTTATTAGATTTCGAGGAAGGGTACTGGAGTTCAAAGAATATTAGAGATAAAACAAAATGAGTTGTGAGCTGCTGAGATAAAGATCTGTGGCCTTCCTGGAACACTGTGAACACAGTCGGATGACTGGACATATTCCAACAAGTCTCACAGATGAGATAAAACATGAACCTTACCTCTCCTTGTACTCTTTCCTCACTCTTATGAAGCATCAACACAAGAAAAAGGGATTGAGTCAAGAATTAAGTCTAATTACATTTACAATATAAAATAACTATTTATCTAAGGTTTCAAATATGAAACCTCAAAGAGTAAAACAAAACATTTTATGTCTATTTAACGAAAAGATTCTATAATGAAGCAGTTTTTGAAAAAACTTAACCTTGTGAGAAGTTGCCAATTTAATTAAGAAACTTTGTCAGTACTATTTTCTATAAAATATATCTTTTAGATAGATTAAAACATAAAAATGAAACTACAGCAAACATAAGATAGATAAAAATATCCTTTATTCATATAAAACAGCTGTGTTGACTCACCGCAGAATAGTTAGATGAAGCATTGGATGCCAAAGAGAGCACAGAGCCATGCACTGTAGAAGAAAAAGGAAATATATTACCCCATGCAAAAACTAAGTTTCTTTCACAGGGATACTGATTTAATCAGTAAGAAAACAAAACATTTTTTTTTCTTAAAAACTCTCTCTTAGACCACTAAGAGAGAGTGGTCTCTCTTAGTGGTCTAAGGTTTTGGAAAATAAAAACATGTCAAGTAATTAAGAACAGGTGACTGCAGAGAAATAATTTAAGAATATGACTGTCTTCATGAACATTAAAATCATAAATAAACCTGAGTTGACTTATTTTTTTTACTGTGTGTAGCAAACCTTCAGAAAATAAACAATGGAAAAGTAAATTAAATATTTGTGAATACAAACTATAATCAATCACTAAAAATTTTACAATTAAAATGTGTTGCAAAACTTGTCTTTGACCTACAACTTTAAGATTTATTAGTTCAAGTCTTGATTTAATTCACTATAAGTCTAAAAAGACCATATAACACTTCTCTCCATCTTGCTCGGCCATGAAAGCAAACTGTTTATGTTGAAATATTCGACCACAAGAGAAGAAAAGCAACAACATTCACCATCCTCTCCTGGTTCGCGGAAGGATCCGGATCGCATCATACATTTTGGCCGGTCAGCAAGAGACATACTGCTGCCCAGAGGGGAGGATCCATACAGATCGCAGGCTGGGTCACTGGAGGGGCCTGTGCTGTTAGAGCGTGATATCCTGGGGGTGCCACATGAAATCGGGGCAACTATTGTGCAAAAGAAGCAAACAAAAGGATAAAACTCAATCCCACAAACACAGCAAGCATGACTTTACTGGAGTATAAGACACTTATTCCAATGACTGAATGAAAGGCAGAACCATGGTTCAATAAATGTTTCAAAAGCTGGTCTAAAAGACTACAGTCAGGAGATTATCATCTTCTTTGCATCATAATCTTACAGTTTTAGGAAATCTTTTTCAAAACTGGAACAGACACACTCACCAATGTTGGTTAGAGTAGTTTTGCTGGAGGAAGGGTGGAGAAGGCGGGTGGGTGAAGGTAGCTGAAGGGGCGTGTTGCTCTCCGTCATGCTCACTATGGTGTGAGAGTGGCGTCTTCCCGGCTTGCTTCCATCGCTGTCTGAGAGGCTTGACCCATAGCGCCTAAAAAAAGGTTGTTTTAAGTGAAAACAGTGATGTCATATTAGACTGAATTTAAAAACAAGCAATGCTATTTGGACTCACTCTAAGCCTTTCTTTGGCAAAGTATTCCGGTCCGTTTGCACACTGCAAAAAAGCAAAGTAAAATAAATTGCTCTGAATTACTTCCAGCAAAAAACTGTTATTGTGTTACAAAATCACAATTACCAACAGATATTTCTTGGATTTTATTAGAAACCCTGCCAAGACATACCCCTGGTTTGTCTTGGCAGGGGTATGTCTTATAGATTTGAGACTCTACATTTGAGCCATTTAACGCTACATTTAAATGGCTCAAATGTAGAGTCTCAGCTCTACATTTGAGCTGCATGTCTCAGCTCAAATGTAGAGCTGAGACATGCAGCTCTACATTTGAGCCATTTAATAAACTAGACACTTTAAAAAGCCCCGTGTGCGATTGTCTAAATGTGCAGTTGCTTGCCAGAAAATAGATTGGATGATCTTCACCTTGAAAGAACAGCAATTCTGTGATGGATCCAAACTTTTACCTTTTATTCAAAATGACAGCTCATACTTTCTGCTGTCATAAAAGTCCCACAAAATCAAAATGGATTGGTTTGGTGGCTGCCAAGGACCTTGTATTTATGCTTAGTTTACGAAACAAGCGTACAGCAAATTATCAGTGGCAAGGACAAATGCAGTTCTTTCTGCCAATATTGTTTTAGTGCCTGTGGCATAGTCAGTGGTCCTCAGATGTGAACGCTGAACCAGTTAATACAGAATTTATTCTGATCACTTTAAAAAGCCTGGGAGAGCTTTTTGGCTTTCACATTCAATTCAGTGAATTAATGTGAAATTAAGAGTAACTACACCTGCAATCTGCATTCTTACGTAAGGAAATAAAAATACAGTATAAGCTGATGAAAACATCTTTTACCACAACCTATTTTAAATAAAATTTTCAAACTTGCCTATCCGAGAGATTGAGTGACGTCCTACTCCCACCCCTCCAGGTTCCTGAAGTCCTCTCTTCTTTATCGCTCATATCTTGTGGTACCAGCCTTATGCTGGAGGGCACACTCATCTGCAGGGGTAGAGACTCCAAGCTGCGATGCATGCCAGAAAGTTTGGGGTAGAGCATGGGGGATCCACTTAAGCTCAAGCTTTCGCTGGTATAGGTGGGGGAATCAATGTGGAGGACAGGAGCTGGGCTTGGAGTAAGACGGTTGGATGTGTGGGAAGCAGCCAGGTCTTGAAGCTTAGAGTATGGTGGTATTTTAGGTGGAAGGTCCTGGATGGTCACACAGGAGTCAAGACTGTTTGAATTAATCTTGTCCAGATGAGCCAAGCTGGGAGGGCGACCAAGAGACTTGGTATTCAGCATCCTAGGAATCAAGGAAGGCAAAATATGTCAAAACAAAAAAGGAGAAAAAAAATCTACTATTTGATGCTGATTATCAATTTTCTCAAATTAGTTATTGTTTTTATTCAATAACTTATTCTAACATATTAAATGTTTGAATAAATGTTCCTCTCGCCCGGAACGTTAGCTGGAGATAGGCACCAGCACCCGTCCCGACCCCGCTAGAGACAAGGGTGTAAGAAAATGGATGGATGGATATGAAAACAATGTATCATGTGTTTAAAGGAGCTCAGTATAGTTTCACTTTACAAAGTCTTGGTAGAACTGTTTTTAAGACTTACTGTTATCTGCAGAATAAATCCACAAAAACCTAGCTCCCACTCCTCAGCTTTCCTTAAATACATTCTTTAGTGAGGGCTGTTAGGTATTACTGTTGACATTACGATAACTAGAGCACTTATTCGGTAAACCAACACTGCTTTGTTGTGCTAATGCAAGTTGGAAAATTTCAAGCCAAACTTCCATGGCTTGAAAAAAAGGAAAAGTAAGAAAAACGTAGCTTAATGAGAGACCTTGGTGTTGTGGGAGAGGACAGTTCAGGGTATTTGCTGCTGCTTGTGCGTCTCAGGCCGTGTAGTTTCACAGTTGGCTCTCCTGCGCACTCTGACTGGCTGCCGTCTCCCTTCAGAGAGCCACAGTCCACAGCCTTGGCCTTGGCCCGTTCCTTTTCTTTTTCTCTGTCTGTCTGGTTCACAGGGCCTGTACTCGTTCTGCTCATCATTTTACCACTGCAGCCGCTTGACTCTTTAATCCTGGGTCCTGTGGAAGCCATGGGTACAGGTTTCAAACTCAACAGAGTGGGGTCAATAGTTCCACTGGCAGGACGTCCCGCTGGGCGTCCGATCACACTCAGAGCACTCGATTTGGCTGGTCGGGGCAGGCTGCGGTACTGAATGCTGTTTCGGGCATTTGGCCCCAGGAAGCCGTGCTCGCTGCTAGCATCGAAACTGTTCTTTCTGCCCAAGCTTGTTCCTCCACCTACAGGCTTGACAGGGATGCCAGATGACTTTGGTGTTTTCCCCACTGTAGCAGAGCTTCCGGGGATGTGAGCGCCCCCTGCTGTCATAGCAGAAGCGGTACCGGTGGCTGTTGACGTTTTCTTGTATCCAAAGGAACCTCCAGCAGAGGGTTTGACCAAACCTGAAGGGGGCTTACGGTGTTCTCCGTGAAAATCTCTGCCAGCATCTGAACGGGATCGTTGTAGGCCAGCAGCTTTGATGGAAATTTTAGATTTGTCCAGAGGCTTCTCACTTTTCGGTGCTATAGAAACAACAATTAAAAAAAAATGGAACACATTATTTTAGAGCTACTGAGACATGTAGCTAAATTTCTAATACAGTCTTTGCAAGCAGATACTTGGAGAATAAGTTGATTTTCAATAAATATTTAGATGGCAAGTATTTCTTACTCACTATTTGTTGGTATAAACCTGTCATTGGCAGATTTTATGAATATTTTAAAACAGGATTGACAAAAAGTTCAGATGTCAAAAATGAAAGTTACTGTTTTAAAAATACATTTTTCAAACAAGAACATAAAGGAGGTGAAAGTGGAAATTAATAAATGTAATGTCCACTTCTTTGTGGCAAAACAGATCAATGTTGCCACTGATCTGTCATCTACAAGTACCTGGAATGTTTAAATAAAACTATTAAGCAGGTAATTTCCTACCTTACATATAAGAGAAAAGCAAGACTCATTTTTTGTTTTATTTAAGGAATAGATCTGTCATACATGCTTGATAATATGCTATTTTCTTTATTCAATGGTACAATTTTCCTCAGTCATTAGTTCAGGTCCTCACCCAAATGCATTACATTCAGTTAATGGCACTTTTCTGGTTCCCATGTAATGAATTGCCTCTCCTACAGTTATAATTAGTTTCCATCACTCATTGTCAGATCCTTATGTTAACTGTCCTACTTATTTAGCTGTCCTCCTCTTTCCTCACCTCCTAGTTGATTGGCCTACTTGTTGTTATCACATGACAGTGTATAATTGGTATAGATAACATTATTTTAATCATAATATTCAATACAATATGGTTTTTGCAGCAGTGAGAAATTTTGAGAAATACAGTCACTATTTTTGTTTAAATAGTGTAAAAATCATATATCATATTTTCAATAAGGGTAATATATTGTGAGACTCTCATAAGAACCCATAGCTGTTCCAATTGAAAATAAACATTAATAAGAGTAAGCCCAAAATGCTCTGGATTCTTTTTGTTAGCACATAGTACTGGATATAATTGATTCACTTATGTCAAAACATGGAATTAGCTCTGGAAAAAAAAGTAAAAGCGAAACATTGCTGCTAAAAAAAACAAAGGAGTGATTATTTTAAAATAATATTTTTTTGATTATGAAAAAAAAGAAAGAAAATTCATCAAAATATTTCTGCAGACATAGATTGTAAAAGATAATGATACCATGGGTGCATAACTTTAAAATGATATTGGTTTTTTTACATGTAGTGTGCAGAATGGATCAGACCCAGACTTTCATTAGCAAATGTATCTCTTCAATGTTCCAGATAACAAGCAGGCATTTGGCTTGACTGTTACATAAACACACTTTCATGTTTGCCTTCAGAAATTGGGGAGATAATTGATGACATGGATTTCCATCTTAAAACTAGCTATAAGTAGTAGCTGTGGGCAGAATTCCTTAAAGAAGATAAACAGGACCCTTTTGATGAAATCTAGATGAGACCAATATGCAACAGAGTCTCACCTGCAACCTTGAGCATACTCTGGGAGGTATGAGTAATAGGGGAGGTCACGCCCACCGGAGGATTTCTGCCCTTCTTGAAACTTCCTGGTTGACCTAAACTCTGAGGCTTCTTCAAATCGGCTTTAACCCCAAAATCTTCGCTGAGGCTCGGCGGCTTCTTTCTCCACTTGCTTGGGGCTTCAGATTTGAGGCTTCCTGAGTTGAAGCTGCAGCTGTCAAGCTTGTGGCTGGCTTTGCCATCCTCGCTGTACCAAGAAAGGCCACTTTCCACCAGAGATCGCTTCTCTGCATCAGTGCGGAGCTGAAGAAAGAAATGGAGAAGACACAATCAGATGTAGCCTTTATTATCTTTACAATCAACTGGTGTCAGTAATTTTGCTTTGGATCCTATTTGCCTTCCAGAAAAAAAAAAAAAGGTAGATAAACTGATGCACCATAAGAAAACTGAAGACAACCGCAGATGAAAACAAACAAAGTTTAAAAAATTTATGGATTTAAAACTTTTTAAGACAAACTAAAATATCTTGAGTTGAAAAATGCATATGTGCTATTTTTAGAGAAATGACAGTTACACATTAATAGATATCATGTGGAGCTAGTGGAGGTGGCACTAAGAACAAAATCATACATGCTGTTTCTTGGCATGTTATTAAAGCGATATAAAACGGCAGATGGCTCATAGAGCGGCAGTAATGGCCATGTCGTCCAACCAAGCATTCTCCAGTTTAGCTAAAGCAAACCCATTGTTTGTCTACAAAAAGGTAGATACACTGACAAGACATTTTAACATTGAAATTTGTGATTTCTTGAAGAGATGATGCAATGTTTGTGTCCTGTGTAATTTTTCTAAAACAGTCTTCCAAAAAACATTCAAATTGAATTACGTTCAAGACTGATTAATGCATGGATATCCATATACAATCAAACCATTTCAAAATTGTGCCTGACACCATTTGGACCATAATTTGCATCTAAACAATTAATGCCACACACCATCTCATACAATCAATATGTGTGTCACCCTAAGATTTAAGACACTGTTAAACTCTGAATGCGTACTATTCACAGAGGGGGCTTACATCCAAGGGAAAATAAAGACAAGCAGAGCTTATCTTATTAGAAGGGACATTAATCCACACTGGAATGGAGAGCAGATGCATTTTTACAGCTCACCATAACAGAGGAGCTCCGTCTTGATCCCAAAGGTGTGCTGGGCAGGGAGTTCAAAGATGAGCTGGCATTGAATTCCTCTGAGCTGAGATTCTCTGAGCCGTCACCATCACTGAGTCCGCTGCTGATGGAGCTGCTCTCATCCCAGCTGAAACGAAACATGATAATCGCTTAAAAAACTGTTTAGTCTGCCTTAGAAGAGCAGAAAATAACAAATAAGTGGTTGAGCAGCATGGAAAATGTCTGTTTGTAGACGTTAGACTGGCTCTGGAGTCAAAGAAACCACTGCATTGAACAAAACAAGAACTAACATATCAGTTGATACATAAATATTAAATCATAATTTTCTTTCATGTCATAAATCTCTCACTTCATTCGCACACACAAACCAAAACACATGTAACGCTACAGTTTCATTATATGTGTAAGATCAAATATAACATGAGAAAACAAAAATTAACAACATAAGTTTCTTTAAAAAACTCAAAAGAATGATTAGTCAAAATAAGGTTATAAATCAACCTAAAGCAGTGACATCAGAAATAATTCAAGTGTGCTCTACCATGTCTTACAGAGGGAATTAGTGTAAAATGGGGTGATTAGCTTTGAAAGGTTTTCATGAGCTTTTCCTTCATGTCTCAATGGACCTCTAAGTCACCTTGAAACAGACAATGCTTGACTGGCAAAAATTACAGGGGTGGACAGTCTCTGCACAACCTAAATCTTGCCCTGGAAGTCAGACTGCTCATATCTGAACACATTGAAAAGCTAGTCATTGTGCAACATTCAACAAATTGTGCACCCTTTCAGTCAACTAACATCATCATCAGTGCATGAGCCCATTTAAGTCTAATAAGAGGCTATAGTTTTCTACTCTGAACAAAGTGATATCTGCTGAGACCATAAAAAAATTCCAGCTCAGTTTCTCCATAATTATGATCTGCTTACCAGTGATTATTACGACTGGTAACCACAGATGGTAATAAAATTTGTGTTGGCACACAAAAATGGGGCCTAGTGGAAAAGGTAAATTAATATGATCATTTCAAGTCATTGCTTGAGTTGAATCAGTTCTTCTGCTCTTCTTTTGACTTCTCCACTGAGCTGAAAATGCCCTTTGTGGGTATGAAGTCTGCAATTAGCAAAGGCAGGGAACATGGGATTGCACAGAAAAGCACAGGGAGACAAAAATGGCTTGTACACATTCAGAATTGAATATAATCACATGGCAGGAAATGAGTGGCATGGCTGAAGTTGTAAAACAGAGCAGTGGTTGTGAGTTACACTTCTTTAAGGTGCTGATTTGGACCATTTATTTAAGTGATGGCTTAGAAACTGATTTGTGATTATGGGTGAATAGCTTCAAAGTTTGAGTTCAAAAACAAGAGAATAAAGGTTTGATTTAATATTTTCAAAAATATTTCCAACACTGTTGACTCTTGGATTAGTTTAACGATTCCCACTCAGTGCAAATTTCTGTGGTATTCTCAGACAATAGCTCCTCTGTGAGGGGCGACACAGAGGGGCCGTGAATAACCCCACAGGGATGTCAACTTTTAGAGTAAGGCCTGTGGGTTGTTGATATTACAAGCCAAGTTGTCTGCTCTGTGAGGTAAAACCCAGACAGGGAGAGTGTGGGAGTTCAGCAACAGAGTGCATGTTTGGTGGGGCAATTAACTGGTGTTTCTTGCTTTCTATGGCTGCCCTCCAGGGTCTTTCTGATGCTAGTCTGATATGTGATTCACTAAAAGTGTTTAAGATGAGTGACTGGCTGGAGAGTGTAAGAAAGTGAGGACATTCCAACAACTTTTACATATAGGAAAAAGGATGTAGGATGTAAAACAGTAATCTAAAGGCTAACGGTATTGGTAAACATTGAGGATATAAACAATGTAAGGTTGTAAACCACTTTATTTTTAGAATAATTTCTGATTTCACCTTGGTTTCAATTTAAAAGACCAAGAAAATGTATCTTGTACAGTCGCTACCAAAAGTGTAAGCACCTCTGTTAAATTTTCAGGTTTTTATGAGGTTAAGGTTTTTGTTTTATCTTTATAGATTAGTCCACATATAAGGTGCTATAGTCTATGTCATACCATTCAACTGAAAAATAACCTAAGAAAAAGTGCAATAATTCAGGTAAATTATTAAGTCTCTTGAAGCTCCTTTGATTCAGTTTCAGCATTCTGTATTCTCTGATATGGGATGGGTCTATTCATCATATCAACTTGAAGATATTTTCCCACTCTGCTTTGCAAATATTCTCCATATGCATTGAGGATATTTCTTGTTCACAGCCCTCTTTAGGTGACTATCACAGTTGGCAAGATTTTTAATTGGACTCGGCTCGGCCTTTCCAAAACTTTTGTTTTCCTCTCATCATGTTGTCTTGATGTTGATTGGAATTACTTCCTGGGCTCACTGTGATGCTTAAAATATAAAATAATCTCCAGCTTTCCAGCTAAACCCTTAAGGTATTAAAAACTGACTGTCAATTGGAACTGTTCATAATTTCATCCATCTCACAAAAAACCTGTTGCATCTGAAGATGTCTCAGAGTGTAGCATCTCTTGGTAATGGTTGTCTTTGATTTTGAGTCGGATATATATTTTACCAATTAGTGACCAAAGTTCACATTCAGTTCCATGCAGACCATATAACATTATTCTTCAGTGGATTGGAAAATTTTAACCAATTATTTTGGTATTTTCTTGTTTTATGGTTCATGCAATTGAACATTTCATTTGTCATCTGCATAGCAGAGTTTATTTAAACTGGCAGTAGGTAGCCTTACTGATGAGTAAGGCTGGCGGATGGAACAAATTGTTTATGTGTAACAGTGCTCAGCTATGAAATAAGCTTTTTGCAAAGAAGAACATGTTTGTACATTTTTAAAAATGATATACATAATTGCTTATAGCTGTAATATGTGCAGATTTAAGTAAAATATATAAATATTTTAAATTTTGTACCTCCATACAGGAGGTACATTTCAGTAAAGGAGATAGTTAACAGTCACATTACAGTGTCCATTCAAAATCTCGTTTCACAAGCCTTAATAATTTTGCAACCAAATACAATCAGTATTTAAAAAAAATAAATAAAAATAAATCACGTGTTTTTAGATGTTTTTCCTGTGAAAATACTAAGTATTTTTGCGTCATTTCAATTATTACTTCATAATCCAACAGACTATAGTGGTCAACGTCTATTTAAAAAAGCGTTTAAAATGAACGAAATCCGCGGATTTAAATGTACCGAAAAGTGAACGTAGAGTCGGAGAGTTACCTTGGCGTAAAAAGTAAAGTCCTCCTTGATGCTGCCGCTGACCGCAACGGAGGCACTTTCAAGACACGACCGCTCATTTGTGTCTTTTTCTAGCTTTTCACTTTAAGTGACAGTAAATCCTCTTAATCGTCCGTAAGCGAGTAGTATTCACATCCTCTGAAAGCAAAGACCTCATTCAGCCAGCAGAAAGGAGTCAGGCTACACCCATCCCCAAATGAAAAACGAGAGCGAGGGAGACAGAGAGAGAGAGGGAGAGAGAGAGAGCGAGAGAGAGAGAGAGAGAGAGAGAACTGACTCCGATATTTAATGAAAGGATGATCACCAATGACGACGCAAAACCTT